>KZ807911.1:237685-250731 GCA_000696205.2 Oncopeltus fasciatus | reverse complement strand
AATTGTTCTTTATTGTGTCTTGTGGGTAGGATGGAAGAAAATATCGAAAACATTTTCAACAAATATGCCAATAAAACATTTTTAATAGCTGCATGCTTTGAGAATTCGCTTAAAAAAAAAAAATTCTAAATCCAAGAGATTAAATTGACATTATATAAAGCCTTTACAACATTAGTGGCAGATACTTAAAATAAAATGCCAAGGTTTGAAGAGCCTGTATATAGATTTCCTATAAATATAAATGAAAATATAAAAATAAAATAAAATAGAAAGCCGTTGAAATCCACTTTTAAGTATTACTAATTATGTTTATTATTACTAGATGACAGAGAGACATTTAATATTCTCTACTTTTGTTATGCTCTGCTCATGTTCAGCAGGAGAGATGTTTACTTGAAACTAATGAGACAATTCCACAACCTTGGATTCCATCAACTCAGTAAGTAAACATCAAATCTAAACTCTGCATTTCCTAACAACCAGACTCTTCTACCAATTTTCTTCACAAAAACCACTAGAATTATCAAGTTTCTTATAAAATCGAAGAATGCATGGTTACTATTTTTCTCTTAAATTTATAAATATACGTGAGTGGTGTCATTGGTCAATTTCTCTCCTCATGTGATTGACATTGAATGTCATTTTTACTTTTCATTGTAATCAAATTACAAAATGTTTTTATTTAACAGAATGTAATAAATAAATTAATAAAAAAAAAAAATTTAGAACTTCCTGTTCCATTTTTCAAATTTGTATAATGATTGTATATATTTAATTTTTCATATGGGCATATCTTGTTCTCATCCGTTCCTGAGAAATGAAAATTCCATGCATCACACTACCAACTAATCAACTAAGTATGTGAAAAATTAGAAGCACTGAATTGCGTATGTAAGGAATGTGCACGGTTTGCACACGCCCCATTAGAAGATTATGAAAGTAGACTAATCTATTCTTGAGATAATTAATTTTTTTTTTCTATGTTCCAAACAACAATAAATTTAAACTTTTTAGTAGGGTAAACAGTTTAGTTAACTGTATTTGTATACCAAGTATTTAATTAAACTAAACTATATAATTAAGAGTTTAGTTAAACTGGTAAGATATAAGAATTTTCAATTTTATGAATTTATGCATTTATGCACACTTACCTACTGGGAGATGCTAAAAGATTTGTATAGAAAATTTCAGATTATAACAAATATTGTATGAATAGCTGTAATTTACTAAGTGGTTTGAGAGTGGTTGTCGCATGCTAATGGTACCAGGATAGTATGCCAAGTTGCCATTATTAGGGCTAAAGTTACTAATCTAAAGGGTTATTATAACTACCAATGAATAAAGAACTATCATACCTTCTGTAATCCGTCTTCATTGGTTTCTGCAAACCATCTTCTGTTGGCTGGGAAGACGGATTACAGAGGGTATGATAGTGCTAAAGTTACTCACCAGAATGCTCTATAAACGCCGCAATCGTTTGACAGCGTGGTTAAATAGATTAGCATACTCAAGAGCTGCCATGCTATTAACAACGACTACAGACGCTTGAAATAATGGGATCCGTTAGTCTACCGATGGCAGCTCATCCGAGGGAGTAAATTCATACTGAAAATCACAGACACTACATGGGCAACGATAATGATTGTTCTGAGAAAAAAAAAAGTACCCTATCATGTATACCGATTGTGAAAACTTACATCAGCGTACACCTGATGATTAAAGTCCGCTGAGTCATAAAGCTATCCGGCAAAAAAATTTGTTATAAATTTCTATTACATCTAACCATTGAAATTATATTATATATATATATATAGACACACACACACACACACACACACACACAATCTTGGTCCCCANTTGTCCCTCCAAGAAAAAAAAAAATTGTAGCGATCAAATTCAGGAAAATTGACGTGATCCTTCCCTCTGGTACCTGTGCCTATGTCCTCTACGTGATATCATAACCCTTTTTTTTTATAACCTTTATTTACATATTACATTCTGTTAAAAATAAATAAAAACGTTTTGTGATTTGATTACAATGAATAATAGAGAAAAAAATGACATTAATGAAAGTCACATGAGAAGAGAAGGTGACTAGTGACACCACTCTCAACGCTAAAAGTAATATGAGTTAATTAGGTGTAAGTGAGTAGAAAAATTTAGATTTCGTCAAGACCAAGTTATGCGACAAATAATTTAAGTTTTCTGTTAGAAGTAACTGGTAACGCAACTAGTTAAAGTACCGCTATCAGATTTAGACATGCAATCTTGCATTAGCTTGGTGGAGGAGGGAGGAGAGATATATTGATTTTAATGTTTAAAAAAAAAGCAAAAAAAACAAACAAAAACGTTAAGGCAAAACTTCATATGAATCTCTAAATTATATTATATAGTATTAAAAGCTAATCAAAAAAATAAAAGATTGTGATATGTTTAAAATGAATATGTTTAGTTATTTAGTGCAACCGTAGAGCTACTTTAATCCTTTCGTTTTAGATGGAGTCCCTGATTCTGGAAAAGTTGAACTTTGTAAAATAGATGTAATCATTTCGAAAAAAATTTATTTGCAGCATCTGTATTTTTCAGTTCAAAAATTTAAGAATATATGAGTAAAATTATAGTAATTGTAATTATTTAAAAACACGGAGAATATAATGCAAATTCAACACAATTCCTTAAAACAAAATGCCTAGAATGATAGATGTAACCGTCTCGCAGTTAGCATAAAAAAACACTAATCCTTGATTTTCCTCCCTTCCCCCTTAAAATAAATTTAGCGAGTAAATCAAGTAGCTCGCAGATAGAGACAAACTAAATTTCTTCAAAATTATTAAGTCATTTGCTATTTTCAATTCTATAAACTAATGTCGTTAACAGTTAGTTTACGATATTAGTTTTAAATCAAATTAAATAGCCATCACACGGTCTTTTACCTTTATATAGACCCCCATAGGCCAAACAAAAGCCGTAGGTTTAAGGCAGAACCATTCAGAATATGAAGAAAAATTAGAGAACAAAAAGTTAGGTCATATTACAATAATCTAATGTTCACGTTCGGGTGAAAGTAGACGCTAGGCAAGGAATGAGAAACTAAATACCAACTTTTTTTTTTCTTTTTCTTTTTTAATTCGGTTTAGCCGTTTTTGAGAAATTACATAAATAAAAAAAATCAAATTTGAATGTGGGTTATGGGATGCCGGGGTAGCACAGGAGATCCGTTCGGGACTCGCAATACTGGCGCTGTGGGTTCAGATTCCACCCTGGGCAAGCTTTTATAGATAAATAAGTGCTTGTACCGAGCCAGGGATGTGTTAGAATGGGAAGGCATGCTGCAGATAGACCATGACTCTGGTACGATGATACCAGGACTATCGACAATCCAGGAAGACGATTGGGCAGGGGAGTAACGGGTCTCGGACGAAGGGGATCCAGGAAGACCGCGGCACCACCTAACGGGAGTATCAGCCACGCCGAAAATAAAACTGAGCATCTCATCGCCGGCAAGTCCCATTGGGTTAAAAGTATGAATTATATATGAACAACATGTATTACATGGTTCATGTAACTACCCACACGATAGAGAACAAAGAGCAAAACTTTTCATAAATAGTCCGTCTCGCAAGACCAGCTTCAACAATGTCGATTTCCCATGTTTATTTAGCGATGGACATAGATAAGAGTAAATGGCAACAAGTTGGAGAAAGCAATGAAAGTTAAGGGTAGATCGTTAAGGCTGGCTCCAGACTGTTCGGGAGGGATAAGGGAGGAAGCGTTCTAAACCCTTAGTTATATTTTAAAATATATTCTTTAATATGTGTTTTTCCTGAAATTTTTATAAAACATAACAGCTAGAAAAATAAATTATCTCCCTGTTAATTTCTACAAATTTTATCACAACTAACAATATGAAGTTAGCATAGAAATATAATTTAACGAATTTTCTTTCTATTTAAAAATAAAAAGCCTGCATAACCCTCAATTCTACATTCTTAAATATTGTCCTTAATATGCGTCTCTCTTGTAAAGGTTATACATGTTTTTAAAAAAAATTATTTATTTTCAAGTTTCTTGTTCATTAGACAATTTCAGTTGATTAACGGGTGATTACCGGAGAGCGTTAGACTTTTATTCCGTTTAACAAGAAATGAGCTTGTCGATTTAAGACAAGAATAATAAATATCATTCATATTTCTGCTGTTGGTATACTTTACGGTAGTTATACTAAGTAGCATAAAATTTTATTCTCGCCTTATAAATCAAATCTACGGCTTGGTAAAAAATCGCACTGGGAAACACATTTTTTCTTGAGTTAGATCTAACACTGTTTTTTCACTAATTCTTGGCGTCTGAATCTGAGAATAACCTCAGATTTTCTCTATCACGTCAACTTTTTAAACTACAGGATATCCTCAGAAATCATAAAAAGCATGCATTTAAAAGAACATAAAGTAAAAAATTACCAAATAACAGTTTACAAAACATTTAATGTAAGTTAAAATTGTTTAATTAATGATCAGTACTTAAAAATAAAGATAAAAATTTGCGTTTGTAGCTTTTTCTGGTGTTTAGTTTGTGTACATTTGCGCTTGATGCTCCAACAATAGTCAGCCATCAGATCTACCTTGATACCTTGCTTCCATGACCCTCAAATCTTGATGGAAACGCTAACCCTGCTCATCACGCACTGCACCAAGATTTTCCGAGAAATTAGCAAAGTGGCTATGTAAAAAATGCAATTTAATGCTCATGTTGCAACCTAGCTTTTGGAAGCTTTCCAAGAGTTGCTGGACAATTTCGGAGTAAATGTATGCTCGTGTATTTCCAAGAAAGCCTTTAACAATGTTTTTGAATGCCATATCCGTATTCCCCTCCTTCCAAAGAGGGAAATTCATTGAGAACTGGCACGGGGACTTCAGCTGAATGCGGTACCGAGTGTATAGCTGACGGTAAACTAGGATACTCTATATTACATTTGTTTTTCTTGTTATATCCCGATGTTTTCCCAATACAAAAGTAACAATCACTTGAATGATCTTTGGGCTCGCGCCAAATCATAGGTATACCAAATGGAAGCTTAGCACCTGTTCCCTTGGTCCACATCCGTAAACCCTCAACACACTGCTTACACACTTTATGAGGTGCCCATGCTTAATCTTGATCACCAAGTTTCACTTTAAAATAGGCAAAATATGCTTGTTTGACAAATGTGCTGATGTTTGTCCTTAGACTGGGAATGGTAAAACTGCTACATATGTAACAAAACGAATCGGGACTGTTTTTGCACTTTCGACGAGTAGGAGCAGAGGTAACAATTGTAGTTCTGTACACTTCCGTAACGAAATACTAAATACTGCTTACCGACACACAACGCTTCACCACAGTATAACAGACGTAACTAAACAGGCTGGTATTGTGGTCAATAATGTGCATGCGCCCCACCCACATAGAAACCGAACAGGACGTGATAAAAGAAAACTAAAAACAGTTTTGAAACCAGCATGCCTAATTCTATAGAAAACAGCTAAAAAATTTAACTCAACAGAAATTAAGTTTCAAATTGTTCCTCAATGTTATAAATAATTTATAAAGAACTATTATTACCTATGCAGAAAAAATGTCTTCTTTTTTTTTCAAATATTATTATTTATTTACATTTAAGACGTTTTTAAGTTACAGTTCATTATCACAAACTGGTAACTAAAGTCATGTTTTACCAGAATCATATGTCTAAAATAGTTCTTTTATCAAATTTATTTTTTTCTCATTTTATATTGTTGCATAAACACTTCTTATCCAAATATCAACAGCCCTACATAAATACTATATAAATAAAATAAGGAGGAACTTGTGATAAAAGAACTACTCTAATCATACTGTTTCTGATTTTAAAAAATTGTCCATTTTGATAATTGGTAAATTTTTTAATATGTTCGACACATAAAGTTAACGTCAATGTTAAAATTATAAAAATAGGTGATAAATTCCAAACATATAATAATAGTAAATAAGTAGTAATACTTTTTTTGGACAAAAATGGTAGAAAATATTTTTTATGAGATAGACTTTTTTTATTTTTTTATTTGCGCGCGTCGACTGCTGAGGTCATTGGCGCGGTTCTTCTCCAGTCCTTCTTTAAATTTATGAAATAAAAGTCCCAGGGGAAAAAAAGGATCCTAAAGTAAATAACTTACGAAATTGCAAATTATATTTATTGTGTCGAAGGGCACACTGGCGTCACAGAAATAAACACAATATTTGCCAAGACTATAAATGGACAGTGCTTTCGCATAGGGTGGTATTCACAGAACCCAATCAAAGCATAGTGCGAAGAGTAAGAGAGCTTCATTAATTACATACTTTTGTAATAAATAGGCAATTTTCTCTAGTATGTGCTTTTGATTGACTTGTGTGACCAATCATTATTTTAGGCAACCCAAGACAGTCAACAATGGTCATATTAAATTTATTCAGATCAAAACGTATTTAAATTTAAACGATATATCAATAAATTCTACGAGATATGAATTTTTATCTCAGTAAATTTATTTATTATATCCTGTACAACTTATATACACTATATAAAATGACAATATATACAAACAAATTCAATGACTCTAGAAAACTATGACCTGTTCAAGGATATGTTTGTTGGATGGAAGAAACAATTTGTTGGAAGGATCGACAAATAGATTTAAACTTAAAAATGAGTACCCGGCACAACAAATGCCTGCAACTCAATGCTTGTACTCGAGGGTGGAGAAGATATGGACTA
Organism: Oncopeltus fasciatus; assembly: GCA_000696205.2. Classification (NCBI taxonomy): domain Eukaryota; kingdom Metazoa; phylum Arthropoda; class Insecta; order Hemiptera; family Lygaeidae; genus Oncopeltus; species Oncopeltus fasciatus. The sequence goes on along the minus strand of KZ807911.1, from coordinate 243,959 downwards.
TAACTCGAAACACTTGCTGGACTAAGCAATATTTGGGCCTGAATCCAAACTGGTGGCCAGGAAGGAGATTCTTTATAGCAAAACAGGGTGTCATCCTTTTAAATAGTCTTTTTTTCAAACACTTTTGAAGGGATGGGGAGGAGACTGATAGGGAAGTAGGAAGAAGGTTAGCGTGAAGGTTTTCTGGGTTTTGGGAACAAGATAACGTCAGACAATTTCCAATGATTAGGGAAATAGGTAGTAAAAAAATTCTCTTGTATAGATATGCTAGGAATACTTTGCGGAGGGGGGGAAGGACTTGGGAGGTAATGAGATCGTAAGAGATATGAATTATGATTATTTATTTAATAAATAAATATTTTTCTTTTTCTTAAATCATCTTGAGATGCAAGTACATGCTAATGTTAATAAGCTTTTAGGAAAACATTTGTAGCATTTTTATTAAAATTGTTACAGACGTATTTGCTCTACACGGAAAAATGTTTGTTGCATTTACGCGGTGGCAACTGCGCACAGGGTATCCATTTTCTTCAATGGGCATTCTGGGCTGCTAGGTCGCAAGCTCTCAAAATCTCCAAAGATAGTTTTTTGTATTTAGTCCTCAAAACATATATTTATTGCTTCGATTTTTTTAACGATCCTTAAAACTCTTTTCATGCTTCAAATATAAGAATAGGTAGGTAAAAAATATATAACAAGTTAATTAATAATATTTTTATAGCAATTAAATAAAAGCTTCATTCGTAATGGACTTTAGAATTTAGCGGAGCTCAAAGTTTAAAAAAAAAACTAGATTAAATTTAACCAAAAATGAACACACCTAAGGTAATTATTAATTAAAATCCTTACCTTCAGCCAATATGAAATTAAATGAGGCATTTGAACTCACCTGAAAAAAAAAATAGATATGAATTATTATAATTCAATTTATTTACGTGCCATAATATAAATACTTTTATTTATTTTCCAAGAAACCAAAAATCTATAAATAATAACCGGCAAGTTGGCAATCGTCGCTACCAAAATAATAATAGTCAGGCTTGTAATGCTCAATAAGGGGCAAAAGCATTTCGATTTAAAAAAAAGTGCAGTGTAGAGATTCTTTTAGACATTTCGCGTTGATGACGTCAGAACTTATTCGGAGTTTTGCTATAATGAATAGTTTCTGACTTCATAAAAAGTAACTAAAACAGTCAACAGACAACTCCTGATACTGAGAATTACACGAGAGCCGAAAGCCTCAGATTAATACTGACAGTTCACAGTTATTCTTTCTTTCTATGCTACTGTTTTTAATAACCCAGATGATGTCTGGTGTGCTTCTGGAGCTCCAAGCCCCAATTAAATACTATTGAAACAATTGAATGGGGAAAATGTACTGACCACACACATTATCAAATGTGCCGTGTCATTATCTACTGAGTCGCGGATTACCTTGTGGAACGGATTAACTAATCAATGAGAATTACCAGCTAAACATAATAATAACAAATAAAACATTCCCTGTTATCGTAGTGGTTGTTATAGTAGTAGTGTGAAACTCTAAATCTACTATTAATTAAAATACTAATTATGGTCCATTTATTGGGGAAATAAACAAAGAGAACAACCAAAAACAATTTATTTAGGAGCATAAACAAAAGAATCAACTCAAAAAAATTAAACCCACTAGGAATAATAAAATTCGGGGAAACTGAGAACGCTTCTCTTTCTCATCGATGAAGGGTGACTTGTTTACACGAAAATTTAATATTCTTGGTGTTCAATTTTTGTGAGTCCTATTGATTTAGGCTGTTATTCATTGCCCTCGCGATTGATTTGTTTTCTTTCTTTTTTTACACACACACGCACACAATTTTATTTATTTATACATTCATATAAATATATATATGTGTGTGTGTATGTGTATGTTTTTGTTAGCGTGTGTACATTCCATTTTTTAAAAGGACGTATTTTTAAAAGGAGAGTTTGTTGACCGTAGATATTATGCTAAGATGATTTTAGTTGGTGTTCGGTCAAGGTAGATCCAAAAAACACAAATTTGAAAAATGTATTTTTTAATAAAGGATTATCTGCCAACGTTTCGGCTTACGTTGTAAGCCATCTTCAGGGCTGTAGAAATACAATGTCATGAGAATACAATAATAATTTAAATTAGTATAATAGAGAATTGCAATAATATAATGTGATATCAAGAGTAAGAATGTAGAAAGCTATGTAAGAAAATTTAAAAGTTTATGAAAAACAATTTGAAAATGAACCAGTTTGAAAAAAAAAACATGCAAACAAACAGCTTCTTGACAAGAAAAATTTGAAGTATCATTTCAAATAATCTAAAATCATCTTAGGACGTATTTTTATTTTTGTGAAGTAGAATCGGTGAAGAATTAAAGGCAATTTTCAAAAGCAATGGGGTCAAACCTATTAGTTTGAGTTCTCTAAAGGAAAATTATTTTAAAAACCAACATGACTATTTGTCTTTTTATAAATTTAAAGCGCAAACTGTCGGACCTACTTGATTAAAGTTTAATCAATTTTTCTCATGTCACCAGAGGATCTCGAGGGTGACGTTTATATACGTTGACAGGGGGACCTCAGTCAGCGCTGTTCAAATCCTTCTCATTCATCATCTTACATAAACAGTTAATTGCACTTAACAAGAGTTTACCAATAATTCTGGGAGTTAATTCCTTCGGAAAGGACTGACTCAACTATCCAGGCTTCCCTTAAGTAAAATGCAAAGAGGATTAAGCTGCTTCTCATATTACCATGGTCGAACCCTCGGCACAACTGGTATTTCACAGTCAATATCCTGAATTCCTAAGCCCTCTACAGCTTTACATAAATTTTGATCGTTCCTAGCTAATTAACTCTTGCACTAAGAAGTTAATTAACATTGATAAATAGTACACATGTTCCCCATTGAAATATTCTCTTATATTAAATTATTGGCCATTTCGGTAGTCAAGAATAATATAATTTTACACGTCTATGAATAATAAAAAAAGTCAAAATATATATAAAAAACCAAAGCCTGGAAATCGAATTATTGAAGATAAAAATTTTTCCGAGATACACATGATAATTCGTTGAAAGCGGTAACAAGCATAATGAAATTTGGCAAAAGAGCAGTACTATTATGATCAATACCAAACTTTTTTGGCAGAGTTAATAATATTTTTATTTGGATCCCTGTGAAATAAACACAATGATTCATCACAAAGTTTAATTCGTGGTGAAGCCCGTCGTAACCGAATATGTTAAGACAGTCTAACTGAAAAAAAAAAAAATCCTTTTTAGTTACAATAAGAAGTAGTTAATCGTTAAAAAATAATTTTTATAAATTATTTCACATAAATATAAAATTGATCTAACAAACACCTATAAACAGACAGCCGAGAATAAAATAATTGTTAAAATAGTTCACTAAATTATTATCATTCTGTAAAAATTCTATATTGTGCTACAGTATTAATGTGATCTACCTAAACATTAACAATCTCTGTAAATGTTTTCATAAGTATAATAACGATTATTCTTATATAAACGACAAAAGTGTATTATATAATTTACACAATTTTATTTATAACTATACATAATACAAATCGAATAAAATGCATTATATCCGTAGTTAATTGCAATCTTATAAATTACTTTTTACACTTACACAAAAGTACATACATACACACAGATACAAAGTCTATCCCAAAGCCATGGACGTGACGGTGGATAGAGGCAACTGGACACCCTTAATGTCGCTTGAAAATCAGCGGAAACACTAGTCAATGATTGAGAAGACGTCGTTTGTCCCCTTGTCACGTGTAAGTGGGTGAAGGCACATTGCGGGTAATGAAGAAGCCGCCACGATCGCTGAACAAGCAGCAGAACACCCTTCTCTCGAAGTATCGTATTCTGTGGCTCCTAAGTCTCACACAGAAGTGAATCACTTCAGTGGTCGCTTGGAAATGGGAAAACCCTGAGATCCAACTTTCGACTTGGCTGAAGCTAGATGTTAATCTGATACAAGTCATGAGTGGACATGACCAGCACACAGGTTATTTACACAGTTTTAGGTAACAGAACACCCGAATTACGCCTTTGACAATTCGTTATTACAAAAACCACCTCTGATCTACAACTGTCCTCGCTTTGAACCCAACCGAAGCAAGATGAACAGGAAATGCTTACGAAAGAAAGAACTTGGCCAACTTCTAAATCGGAACTGATATCCGAAGATAAATACCGTCTATCCAGAAGAATATATTTTTTTTTTTATTACTCTTAGCCACCCTTTTAACTAGTTAGGGACATCGAGGGAGAGGCTATCTACTGGGTGCCACCCCATTTTAAACATCCATGGCTCAGAACCTGCTTTTATTTATAGATAAAAGCTTGCCCTGGTTGGGATTTCAACCCGCAACTCCAGGATTGCGATACCTGAACGGATTCCTTGAGTTACCCTGGCGCCCCCAGAAGTTATTAGGTAGGTCATAACGGATTATTTATTATTATAACTTTTTTTTCCTAGATAAAAATAATGTTAATAAATAGATAGGGACCTGATTTTGCCTTGGCTAACCCCGCCTGTTCACGTCACTGCAAAGAGAGGATACAATCAGCTTCATCAATGAGGCTCTTACCCTTCATCAAGTGTCTGCTAGTACTTCTTCTTTCGCCAATAACTTGACTATTTTTTTTGCGTGTTCTTTTCAATCATTTTATTTTATTTAAACAGTAGTAGGAATTTTCCATTTTTTAGTTTTTTCTATTCTACGGTACTTTTAGCGTGAATATGGCACTGTTATATTAAAACCGGTATCAAGATAAACAAAAATGTATATGAAGACAATATTTTGGTGAACTGTGATAAAAATAAGTCATAGAACTCCTAGAAATATGAAGAAGAGATAAAGCATAAAATCGCCAGAAATATGTTTCCAAGACTTAATATTTATAATTTTTTTAAAAATCTTTATTTACTTATTACATTCAGTTAAAAAAAAAACCACATTTTGTAATTTGATTACAATGAATAGTAAAAATGACATTAATGATAATCTCATGAGGAGAGAAGGTGACCAACGACACCACTCACGTATATTTATAAATTTAAGAGAAAAATAGTAAAACGATAGTAGTAACCATGCATAATGGTAAAGTAATATGGTAAATTAAAACAATAGTGTTAAGCAACAGTATAAGATAATTCAGAAAATGCGATCCAATAGCTCGCTTTCTGCTTCTGGTGGTATTTTGTGAAATTAAAAGATAATTCAGAAAATATCTCCGGAAGCAGAAAGCGAGCTATGGGAATCAGAAGTGAAAAATCAGGAGAATAATTGCGGTAGGTTGGTTAAGGGGCATTAGGTTCCTACGAAAAGAGGCGATCAATGCACTGAGCGTAGCCAGTGGTGAAGCCGAGCCTCAGACGTCACGCATGAAAGAATGTGCGTGTAATGGAAGAGTTGTTGCAATTCGCACTACAACATAAATGCGTAACTGTGCATCTAGATTCACGTTTTGAACCATCTATATAGACCGTCTCAGGGTGATCATTCTCCACCATTCGAGTTGAAAAGGGAGTGATCTGGAGTTTGCAGATCATTGATGTGGGATCCGTCTTTCGCAGTCGCTGAACTTCTATTAATTCCATACACGAAATTAATGCCCCATCCGATACATATTAGTTAAAAATACAATAAATAGTAATGTTGTATTTCACTATAATTTTATTTCACTGAATCAATTATGACTGTGTATGCGCTTAAGTATGCCAACACCTATGCAAGAACAAATGTACAAAAGCAAGCGCGCACGCACGAACACGAGGTCATATAAACAAAGAAAAAACAGGCAATTTCCGTTCAAATAATTCAATCGAGAAAGATAAATTTTGAAAATTTACTTTCTAATGATTTCGTTAGTGAGAGAAGCTCAGCAAGAGTGACAGAGTGGGGAGAGAGAAATACAAACATGAAATCAGTTGATATGGCTTTGTGTAATATATCTAATGTAATGATAAAATTGTTTTCACTGCGGAAAGGTCATATATAAATAAATTTAACTTAAGACTTGATAAGGAAGATTGATCTTGCACTGAGTTCAATACAGGAATATAACAATTTTTAATGAATTAAACTTCATTATTAATTAATTTCTACATTTTTTTTTGTATCTAGATTACTAGAATTCATTAGTGCTGGTTAATATTCACAGTATAAATTAATTAAAAAAAGAAACAAAGAAAAAATAGCTAAATAAATAAATAAGAAAA
>KZ807911.1:199618-216379 GCA_000696205.2 Oncopeltus fasciatus | reverse complement strand
TGGGCATAAATCACGATATCTTGTATGTTTGTGTATAAAGTAATACACTTATAATTTTATTTTAGTAGTTGTGCATCATCCCACGTAAATTTTAAACAATAAATGCGAGGGAATAGAATAAAAAATCTATCTGTTCCAGCCAGGACTCGAACCTGGATTTCCTGCTAATATAAATGTAATACATTTAATAAGCTTAATGATAATTTTTTTTTTAAATCTACCGATATTCAGGATTAAAAAAACTTAACTTTAGCAAGTTCAATTGATTTGATAAAACTGGGAATTCATTAATAACACACACTAAAAAAAAAAACTAAAAAAGCTATATATTTCAGAAAGGATCTATTTAATGGCCCTAGGCTAAAATTAGTGCCTACTTTATAAATATTTATTTTTTACCCATCATTGTTTTTGAATAATAAAGGCATCTGTACTTTTTTTATCTATCAAAATATTTCTGATTTTTTATGGAAAAAACAATAATTCCTCAAACGTATAATGAAGATCTTTAGTTATATTTAGAATAAATTCTGATGGTTTCAAAATAGTTATTTTTTTGTGACAGTGCGCATAGAAGCGTAGAGAGTATTTTAAAGATTGTAGGAAAATATACTCTTAGCTGCTTTCTTTTAGTGTGAGTCTGAGTGTGGAAACGGGTTTTAAGGGTTCATTATATTTGGAGTGAATGGAGTAATGATAAATATTTACCATGCTTTTGACTTATATAATTAATTTTAAAAATTTAATATTTGTAAATAATGCCAAAAAAGAAATATTCATAAACAATGATCAAAATGATACACACTGAATTAAAGTACAATCACTATATAAAATCTGAAGAAACTTAATGGATTTTTGGTGACATTTTCACTAAAAACATTAGTCGATGCTAATCGCTTGGTTAGTGGTTACATTTTTCGTTTCTTATTGTTATTGCCGAAAAAAAATTTAATATGCGGTGATGAAAAAAAGCTTCTGAAGGAGACAAATTTTAATAGGTTAATCTGTAAATGCCTAAAATAGATTGTAGCCGTCCACACTCTAACCTATTACTTAACCCCATATATTTAATAGTTTTGATATTCGAGAGGAGGAAGGGGAAGTGGAGAGCCCCCAGAAGCGCTTAGAAAATTTAGTGGGCGGTTTAGTGGATCATAGGGAATAAGACGATAAGCTAGTAGAGAAGAGTTAGCCATCTCAGGGCTACATGAGTGCGAGAGGGGACGCTCGCCTTCACGATAGCCCTGAAGATGGCTTATGTAAGCCGAAACGTCGGCAGATAATGAATTTTTTTTTTTGTTTTTTTTTGGATCAACCATGACTGAACCCCAACAAAAATTCTCTACTAATTATCTCTCTATTTCAGAGTTGTGGCACTGGCCACTCACGGCCATTGAACAACATTGTAAGTAATTAAAAAAGTCTCTACTTCAAAAACTCTCCATTTGAACTCAAGAAGATCAACTTCTTTAGTGGAGGTATTTTGTATCCCCACTGAGCATCAACAGATCAAGATTTCAATCAACTCTTAAACCGGATGGGAGTTATGGAACACTCCTATTTTAGTCGGTACTCACAGAAGAAATTAGCCGTTTTATTAACACGGAGTTAGTTAGATTTAAGGTACGACCGATTGACTAATGGATGGCACAGCTTTAACATCTTTTTGTGTGGGACAAGTCCAAATAGACCCCACAAACAAGATGAATGAAAGCCATGTGTCCTGACATGGGCACATGGGGTTGTTTGGCCGACCCGGCACTACCGGACCCCGGGTGCTGGGCGAAAACAAAAGGTCGGGTGCAGTGAGAGGGGCGAACGCTGCGCCTCTCGTATCGATCCCTTCTCATTCTTAGCCGGTCTCGAGGCCACTGTAAACAAAGAAGTCTTCACCTCTTTCATCAGATCCTACTTTCCGCATGTCCGTTCCCATGGGCCGTCCAATGGACGCAGATCGCTGAAACTGGCTAACTTACAGACATATATACGTCTTTTCCTCAATTTCACAACATATTGCGGCTGGAAAAGTCAAATAATTAATATATGAAAACACTTTAATGCTTTTAACCGATCCATTTCTAGGGAACGTGAGGATTTAACCTAATTTAAATATTATGTTTTGTTTAAATTTTTAAATATGGTCTTTGCTGTGGTATTTAATCCCACATTAATTTTTAAACAATAAATGCAAGGGAATAGAATAAAAAATCTAACTGTCTCAGCCAGGATCGAACCTGGATCTCCTGCTATCGGGGCTGGTGTGTTAGCCTATTACACCACCGAGACTAGCCAGAAACTTATTAAATTCCCACTAACAAATAAAAGCTTGCCCTGTGTTGGTCCATTGGTTTTACAAAATAATTTTATTGAACTTAATTTAATTTCTAAACATTCATGTTTTATTACATTTTTCTGAAAAAAGAACAAAACAAAAAAAAAAAAAAGAAATAACGTTTATATGATGATATTCAAGAATGCTGAGTGTTTTCCCCACTTCTCTTCCTCACCTTTTACACTCCTTGAATTTTATGATCAAATTGGTAGTTAACTCGCATCTATGTCCTTGTCTAACGAAAGACGTTAAATCTGCTTGAGGATCGCGGATCCTGAATAAAGCTCTTTTAAACAATACGACGTGCAATACGATACACGATAATAGCATGGAATTACTCAAAAGAGTGGCTCACTGTTAGGAAGTGAAAGGAAAAGTGGAGTGAGACAGAGCTCAGGTGGTTGGCTCGAGGTGACAAAACAAATCTTGTCTTTATTTTAGGAACGAAAGCTGGCCACAATACCTTCCTCTCCCCCCCACACTTAGATAAATATTTGTGTGAAGCCGGTCTCCACAAGTCCTCCCTACAGTAGACAGCTGTTTACGCCCGAGCAAACCTTTATCTTTGAAGAAGAACAGGGTTTGATTCGCTTGATCATGAAGTCTTCAATTGGACTAGGATACGCTGTAGTTGGTGTTTGGCCGCGCTCCACTGCTACTTAGTCGAGCTGTGTGAATTAGCGAATAGACGCTGTGTCAATGAGGTCATGAAACTGGAAAAGCAATAATGAAATATTTTGTATGAATTAGTTTAACGGGACGAGTACAGTTTGTGTATTATGCCTTTAAGTTACAAGAATTCCGTTGCTAAATGTACAATATTTTTAAATATACTTTAATGATTAGTGTAATAAATTTAAATCAAGACGATGCTAGAAACTGGTCACTTAATCCTGGCGCTGCGGGTTACTGTCCTGCCCAGGGCAAGCTTTTTTTGAGAAATAGAAGTTAGCCCAGTGCCACGAGTGTTTAGAAGAGAGTATCTACTTGTTCCTAGCTTCTCCTTTAAAGACCCTGAGTGGTTGAATGAAAATTTAAATATAAAATTATTTATAAAATGTTAGGAACTCACTTTCTCTTCACAGACAAAGCGTTCCATTTCGGAATCTAGGGCAAAACCCAATGTAGCTCAAACTGGCTGACCTTAATTCTAATTTAAATAAGAAATATACATAACGAGTTTTGTATAACTTTCAATATAATTTTCCAATCTGTTTTACTGTTTTCAATAATTTGCAATAAAGGAAAATGTGAGAGGGTCACTGGGAACCCATATTTCGGAAAATGAATGGAGAAACTCACTTGAAGAAAACAGATATTTTTTGCGCGCGGGGGAGTGGGGGGTGTAAATACTGATTTGGCGGCTTGCAAATCTCTCTTCCGTTAAAATTAACCACAGGATTAACGTGAAATTGAGGAAGACTATGAATTGTACTAATTACTAAATTTTAGTAAAAAATAAATATTTACAGAAACAGATAAATCGACAGAATAAGTTATGACAGGCATTAGAAAATTTTGCAATCTAAAGTCACACTTGAATCATTTGAGGCTCGACAGAGAAAATAAAATAATATTTAGCATATTTCAGCCAAATATTCTCTTGACATAGATACAATTGTTTCTCGGATCTGATTACATGTAGTTTTGACTTGAGGCGATAAATACATGTTTAAATTAAACGTCCAATTATCCAATTCATTCTCCATCGATCATAACTCAACAACTTTCATTTAAAAGTTAAATCGGAACGTTGCTTTTCTGCAGGCCAATGAGGCTCAGCAAGGAAATGCAAGTAGCATACGTGTTTATTACCAAGCTTCAGCACACTAGAGAAAGTGTGGTTTGAACACCGTTCTGGCCGCCTGCTTTTCCTCTATGAATGAAGGACGGATCCAATAAGACTGGGTGATCCCAGGATAACACCAAATTTACTAAAAACAGAAGCACAGAAAGAAAAACAAAATTCCTGAGATCCACTCGGTTCTCCATTCCTAAAAAAAACAATGTAACATTATAATTTGGTATCTTGGTTATCAAATTTAATTTAAAATATTGAAGGAGTACATTATTCATATTTGAGACACCAAAGAAATAATGAAATTCGATTTAAGCTTAACTAATTGGTAATATTGGAAAATTTTCTTTTGACATTGGACACACTAATATTTTAAACATATGATTTATAGAGAAGATACCAAAATAAGTACAATTTTACGGACAAACAGGGGAAATAACGAAGCCGAAGCTGTAAGAATTTTTTTTTCCCAGTGTTTTCATACGCCCCGGGATCCACAACTCGCCCGTGAACCCCCTCCTAGTGGGGTCTCCCTCACTGGTGTTGGAAAAATAACCCGCGTAATGCCATTAACCAAGGGCAGGTATGAAACATTGAAAATTATTTGAATGATGAAAAAAATTTTGTTGATTACCTACTAATAAATAATACAAGATCATGAGAAATTTTTAACTTCTAATGTGTCTCAAGAATTTTATGTNCGCACCTTCTCTATATACTTTATTTTCTTTATTAATAAATTAATACAACCGTTATTTAACTTCTATTTCTGTCCCATAAATTGGAACAGAAAATAAAAAACTATCTGTCCTCGCCAGGAAACGAACCTGGATCTCCTGCTATCCGGGCCTATATAGGGTCTATGAATTCGTAATTCGACTAAGAAAAAGTTTCGGATAAGTATTTTTAGGTTATCCTTTAATCCTTGGTAGGACATAGGGTCTGACTCTGGTCGCAATCCATCACAGTCAGGCTAGCTGTGGCAGTTACCACCATCCCACTTCCATTCCCTACATCTGTCTAAAAGACAGCTCTTCTTCCGAGAGTTGCTGGGTAGCCGTCTTCATCCTTCTTCTTGCGAATTCTAGACAAGATTTATCAAGGCGATACTATTCGCTGAGAACTATATAAATCGCTACTTTATGAGATTTCGCTAAGTTATGCCTAACTATCAAATGATCTTGTAGATTAAAGAGCTCGTTGCAATCATAGGTTTGCCTAAAACTAAAAATAAGATTGCAATAATCAATTAATGAAACTTTAGAGGGTTTTCCTATATCTCTTCTGAATCTTTTCTGACATATACAAAAGACAAGTGCAGGCGGTTCGTCAAATGTATAGAGTGTATATATTCGTCTATTTGTGCCCTCCAAAAATTTGCTTAGAAAATTAAAAAAAAAATGGTATTCGAACTTTATCGAAAAAAACAAAAACAAATTTAAATACACGTTGATACTTTCTTTTTTAATATTGCAAGCTATTGAACTACATTAAAATGAATTGTTTGCATGTCATTGAAAATAACACCTTAAATGCATTATTGGATTCACTTATTGGACCCTAAGTATAAAATACTAGGGCTTTCAAACTTTTAGCTTTTGAACTACTAAAAAGCTGGTTCGTTTATTGTCTGTTTTCAAGTGTTTTTTGGGGTTTTTTTTTTCTTAAAATAATATGAAGAGTGATAATCCGCTTGAAAGTAAATACTGGTATGGAGTAGGAGTATTTGATCTGGTGATAAATTTTTTATCGTAAAAGTAGTTCTTCAAACTAAAAAAAAAAAAAAAAAAAAAAAAAAAAAAAAAAAAAAAAAAAAAGGAATTTTTCCCATACTGCCATTAATATACATTCTAAATATAATTAAATGAGGTGGTCTGTATCAAGATAACTGAAAGTACAATCGTATATTTAAAAAATCTTCATTATTAAAGAACACATCTTGAAGCTGATAATTGGAGCAGATTTATATAAAGAAAAATGAAAAATATTATTGACGTCTTTTTCCCAGTAAATTCCCTACTTTACAAGTGATTAACTAGCAAAATGAGGAATTACTATTATTTGAGTTCATCTTAATTATTTATAATTTATTATGAAACACGAATTTTTGGAATAGGTAAACCATGTTAATGAAACGTTCATTAACATTTCACATTCTAGGTACTGTAAAATGCAAAGCCCAAGTGATTATGAAGCCTCATTTTCATCCTGGCCAAAAAGATTTATTAGTGTAAATATTAACCACATATATTAATAGAGTAAAACAAACTTGAAAATAATAGAAGAGTTTATTAAGAGACCAGTTGCCTAAAGTGCCACCCTAGGTATCGGTGGATCAGTATTTAGAACGTCGAGGACGAACGGAATCATATAAATGGGAATAGCACACGCTAGATTTGAAGGCATAAAGATCCAAGAAGCTAGCGTGACTTGTGCTGAAGTTCCATATCCCCCTCTTGCATAAGTACGCGGGCCGAGAACAGTGGAATGACAATAGACCTAGGCGAAACGCTCTTCATTCAACTAAACTAGTTTAATTTTAGCTTTATCAGTTAGGGATAGTTAAGGAATCACGTGTAAAGAAGTCATTCAGTACTGTGATCAATTAAGGCTGCAAATCCTTAGAAGTAGCACACCTAACAACACATGAAACATAAATATTTTTTAGCTTCAAGAATGGAGCTCACGGCTGGTGTCCGTGGTATCCGTGTTTGTGGGGATCATCCATTCAACAACTTTTGGTTATCCTGAAGGCGGGTGTTCGTGGTATCCGTGTTTATAGGGGACATCCATTCAACAACTATTGGTAATCCTGAAGGCGGGTGTTCGTGGTATCCGTGTTTATAGGGAACATCAATTTAACAATTTTTGGTTATCCTGAAGGCGGGTGTCCGTGGTATTCGTGTTTATAGGGAACATCAATTCAACAATTTTTGGTTATCCTGAAGGCGGGTGTCCGTGGTATTCGTGTTTATAGGGAACATCAATTCAACAACTATTGGTTATCCTGAAGGCGGGTGTTCGTGGTATCCGTGTTTATAGGGGACATCTATTCAACAACTATTGGTAATCCTGAAGGTTTTTGTCCATGTTTTTGGGGAATATTAATTTAAAAATTCTTGGGGATTCTAAAAATGGGTTTCCAGTAACTTTGTGTATCTGTATTTGTGATTGTATGGAGCATTCATTCAAAAATTCTTATGGATCCTGGAGTTGGTCGGTGCAACTGAAGAAGAGTAGGAATCGCGAAAGAGCGTTATAATAGGTATCACGTTTCTAGTGATACATATAGTTCTCTATATGACATTTTACTAACGAGAAAACAACTCTGGTAATTTCTTTTATTTAACTTCTTCCACCCCCTCTATCCCCTACTTCACTTTTTCGTATAGCAGCCATTAAACAAACTTGTTCAACATTGGTGGAGGAAAACCTAAATAAACATTTATTTATTTATTGTGGGCATAAATCACGATATCTTGTATGTTTGTGTGTGTGAGTACCAACACAAGAGAACGTGAGTGTGTGCCCACATGCGTACGTTTATGTTGATTTGGGTTGTTTAGCTTTCTCTCCGCCTAAGTTGGACAAGTTTGTTTAATGGCTGCTATACGAAAAAGTGAAGTAGGGGATAGAGGGGGTGGAAGAAGTTAAATAAAAGAAAAACCCTATCTCAAAGTAAAACAGCTAGAGGTATTCCCAATCTAGAAATTGTTTTTTTTTTTTCAAATTCCAAAATTTATTTGAATTTATTCAGAACATAATTTAATCGTCAGCTTTAATATAAGGTTTACCATTTAATCAAAAATATACTTTTTCTTATATGTTTAAGAGGTTTTGGCTTGGTTTCAGTACAATAAGGCAACTGAAGCATGTCGATCGTTGTTGTCCATCCAAGTAGGAAATTGGCGCATGAATTCTGGAAGATCCAGCTACTTAAGCGTAACAAATATTAATTAAGAGCCCCTCGCTCCTGAAGGACCATCACCCAACATGCTTCCTGTCTATATCCAAGCCAAACACCAAATATTTGGCTCATATTTGCACCAATCTCCAACTCGAGTTTATATTGAAACTGCTAGAGTATTACATCATTATTGTTTAAGAATCAGTTAGTAATATAACTAATGAATTACCTAATTAGTATATTCACTAAAATTTCAAAAGTCATTCTTATACATCAGTAATACATATTTATGGTAATAGGGAAAGAAAAATGTTTTCTTTCGTTCAGTTAAACTAGACTAATTCATTAATAATCAAGTATAGAATAGGTCTAAATAAACAGATACATAAGGGCAATTGAAGAGTAAACATTCAATCGCGTACATATATGGGAAATGATCAATAATCACATGTGTGAGCAAAGAACATTTTGTAGGAAAATCTACACTTCCATTAAGCAATACAGTTAAATACAGTCATTTGGTAAGAAACTGTTTGGATTGAGATGTACGAGAGAAATACTTTAGTGGCCACCTGTTGATTTATAGAGAATGGGAGGGTCATAAAAAGTACTACTAGGGCGTCCAAGAATTCGTCTCTTTATCTGAAAAAGTCATTTGCATTTATATCTACGGAAGGATAATAAAATCCTCAAATAAATTCTCATTCAACAATATCGTAATAGATCGAAACATTTTTATACTTCAAGTAAAATGTATATAACCCTTGCCCCAATAGAGGAAAAAATACAAATATAGGACTATAGTAAAATTGAATGGTAATGATTTTGTATACTTATGTGTGTATGTTTTATACATATATATATACCTCCTAGGTTGGAGGTTCGTTGGCGGTCGAGTCTTACGCAGGAGACCTTATACCTCTCTCAGAGATAACTGCGGACTATCGCCCTCATGATGACTTACAAGTTAAGTCGAAATGTCGGCAATAATAAAATAAGTACCAAACAACTTTGCAGTATTTTTTTTTTCTGAGCCTGTCCGAAAACCTGACTAATTTCTATTATTCCTAGACATAATTTTTTTAGAAACAGTAAGCAGGATATGTATATATATATATACAGATTCGCGCATACTTGGCCGTTTCTTCAGGAGCTTATACCTTAATACGCTTTTTACAGGTTAAAAACTTTCGCTGTGAAATCTACACCAATGAGATTTGCTTTATAATACAACTCTAAGTTAATTTTGTTTCTCTTAGTTAACAAATTAATATAATTATTGTAATTTCATGTTTATCAGGGTGAAATTCGTCATACAATATTTATTGATTTATTAAGGTGATTTTGCACATTTTCTTTAAGATTGGGTCCTTTGGAGTAGGTATTACCTGAAAAATTTCCTTAAAAATATTTGCTATGCCATAAATGACAAAATATAGATTAACTTAAGTTCCCGAAGCTTAATAATTATAAAAGGTATTCTTAGATTAAGGCAAAACTCTATCATCTCTTTAGGATTGACATATAATATAACAGGTATAATATAAAAAGTGTTATAACAAGAAGTATGTTATACTATTCAATACTTTTAATATACTAAGTATTAGTACTTATAAAGGGTATTGGTACTTCATTAACTACCGGTGGGTATTGGCAGCTAATAAAGTTTACTTTTATATGCAACACTAAAACATTCAGAAAACAATTATGAAACCATTGCCTAAATATGAAGCTACATTTAGGAATTATGAGTGGGGGTTTACGAGCAATCTGATAAGAAATTTTTTAATGCGCCTTCGTTAAAGAATATATATTCATCATAATAAAAATTTAACTTTCTGTTTACTGTCTATTTAAAAAAAATTTTTTATTTATAATTTAAAAAAATAATATGAGGAGCAGAGTAAACAACTTTTAAAATCGCTATTTAAAATATTTCTGTTATTCTAAGTTACTTTAATAATTGCTATCATTAACAAAAAGAAGTAATAACATTTTGTATTTTTGTAAGGCAACATCAAAGAGTTTGTCTTATTTTAACTTTAAAATAAATGAAATATATAAAAAAATGAGTGGTATATGCTTTTTAAAAAGCATGCTGATTTTCAAACATTGAAATTTTAACTAATTAATTTTTTTTTAATTTTCTTTATTTATGAAAAAACATTAATTTTGTTTATAAATTGGCTGTATACACTAATTGTTATATTGTCCTTGACCATACCAAGTTTTATCCGACTTTCGCCCATATATTCCCCCTCCCCTATTATCTTCCCCTATCCCTCTCCCTTCACCGTGATCTAATTTCTTTTGTGTTATTTTGAGCCCTTCTGGAGAATATACCTTTTAACGAAATTACACTGAACGAGAGCAGGACTTGCAAACAATTTGTCAAAGTTTAATCTATTTCATTCCCTAAAATCAGTCAAAATATACTAACACTTTTCTAGTTACCTCTTAATACTCATATCATAAATATTTGTATGAATAGTTTTGCCAATCATTCATTTAAAAATCTCTTAAGGTACGTAACTTTAGGTAGATAAATGTTTAGACAAAATAATAAAGACAGTTCGGTAAATTGGAAGGAAATACGACCATTCCAGATTGATTACGGCACTGCTACGAGGTAACATCCCACAGATTTTTTTTTTTTTTTTAGCACATTGGGAAAGGCAGAGCACTGGGAATGAAAAAAAAAAAAGGAAACCCGTCAAAAAGGCGGACTACGTCAAATTGACGTCACGAAATGGATAACAGTTACGGCATCCAATTGTTCATGATTTTTTTACAAGTAGTACAATCATTTTTCCTTTGCTGCTATAAAAGAAACAAAAAAAATATCATTTTGACATTTGAAGAATCTTATTTTTCTTAAATTATTATATTGCCAATATTTTTACATCTTTCTGGAGGTGAGATACTTTTAAAGAGCTTGTTTATCATAAGAGTAACCATCCCAATAAAATTATTTACAGAGATAGAATAAATCATATTTGAATTAAATATTAAGTCGAGATCAAAGTAATATTACTTAATTACTTTGTTCTCGACTTTATAGTGATAATTATTTAGTGACAGTAAGTAATTGACGAACTTATACAAAACCCGTCCAGCATAGTTTCTTAGCACAAATCTTATAAGATTCATTTTAAAATAAGGAACGAAAAAAATAATATAAAAAAAAATATAGTAGATAAGATGTAGTCACTTAATAAATCGTTTTAAAATGGAATTTGGGTCTTCGAAAACTGATCATTTAATGGAAAGAAAATCGATTATATAATGTATAAATGATAAACGAATGAAGTTTAACAGGTTTTTAAGTTTTTGATAAAATAGATTCCGTCTTGGGAGCTGTAGAAATAAAACTGATTTTAAAAAAATGAAAAGTTTTTTATTTCATGAGCCATGATTTAGTTACCTTAGAATAGGAGAACTTTCTCTCCTCATCACCCCATTTGCTCTGATGAAGGCCTGAAATTTAGGCTGAAACGTTTTCGAAAATAAATAACTTACCGAAATCCTGACAAACCTCTTTTTATAAAGCTCGATGGTCAACTAGTTACCCCAAATATATTCATTTTATACTGAATTCATTGTAAATTTCTGTTTTGAAAAGAACCGATTTGTTCACAGGAAAACCGTAGAGATTATGAAAATATTTAGGATTCAATCTTAACTAATATATTAACGGATCAAATATAGGACATACTCGTACACATATAAATGCTGAATTAATAAATAAATATAATTTTAACATTAAATTCTGACTAATAGATTTATTTAGGCCTTTATCACCATTTAATAATCACTCAATTTATTTAAAACAGTATTTGAAGTATTTAAGAAAACACATTTAAAACCCGAGCCACTGGCTCCTCGCTCGGTACTGGAGGGGTTTCTATTTCATTTTTCTTAAATACTATTTTAAATTTATGTGATAACTTATAATATATTTATATGAATCTATAGCACGATATATGATCTGAGCAACATATATGATGATGAATCTTTGTATGTGTAAAGTACGCCAATAAGTGGTTACCGTGCGTCCTTCACATATGCTGAAGTTCTTGGATTTGAATCTAAATTTTCCCAGGTAATTTTTGTACACCATAAGTTAAATGTCCGCCACCAGAGGGCACTACAATCAGGGTATCTGGAGGCTTGAGTCTTAATCCTTCTTGAAAAGATAAGCGATGATTCAAAACTGCACTGATCATGGAAAATCATGCAGGGCCTTACCAGTTGGATGGGATCCATCAGTTCAAAGCTAAAAACTCGTCTATAGGAGAAACTAAAGAAAATCACATGTCTCCCAAGTTTAGTAGGGAGTTGATGTATAAAATGCGTGAGGCAGGTATAAGTCTCTGAGCTAAGTACACCTATAAGGCGACTGTAGATCCTTATATATATATAAATATTTTATTTTGTTGTGGTTTTTAATCCCACGTAAATTATTATTTTTTATACAATTAATGAGAGCCCAGTGCCACGAGTGTTTAGAAGAGAGTATCTACTTGTTCCTAGCTTCTCCTTTAAAGACCCTGAGTGGTTGAATGAAAATTTAAATATAAAATTATTTATAAAATGTTAGGAACTCACTTTCTCTTCACAGACAAAGCGTTCCATTTCGGAATCTAGGGCAAAACCCAATGTAGCTCAAACTGGCTGACCTTAATTCTAATTTAAATAAGAAATATACATAACGAGTTTTGTATAACTTTCAATATAATTTTCCAATCTGTTTTACTGTTTTCAATAATTTGCAATAAAGGAAAATGTGAGAGGGTCACTGGGAACCCATATTTCGGAAAATGAATGGAGAAACTCACTTGAAGAAAACAGATATTTTTTGCGCGCGGGGGAGTGGGGGGTGTAAATACTGATTTGGCGGCTTGCAAATCTCTCTTCCGTTAAAATTAACCACAGGATTAACGTGAAATTGAGGAAGACTATGAATTGTACTAATTACTAAATTTTAGTAAAAAATAAATATTTACAGAAACAGATAAATCGACAGAATAAGTTATGACAGGCATTAGAAAATTTTGCAATCTAAAGTCACACTTGAATCATTTGAGGCTCGACAGAGAAAATAAAATAATATTTAGCATATTTCAGCCAAATATTCTCTTGACATAGATACAATTGTTTCTCGGATCTGATTACATGTAGTTTTGACTTGAGGCGATAAATACATGTTTAAATTAAACGTCCAATTATCCAATTCATTCTCCATCGATCATAACTCAACAACTTTCATTTAAAAGTTAAATCGGAACGTTGCTTTTCTGCAGGCCAATGAGGCTCAGCAAGGAAATGCAAGTAGCATACGTGTTTATTACCAAGCTTCAGCACACTAGAGAAAGTGTGGTTTGAACACCGTTCTGGCCGCCTGCTTTTCCTCTATGAATGAAGGACGGATCCAATAAGACTGGGTGATCCCAGGATAACACCAAATTTACTAAAAACAGAAGCACAGAAAGAAAAACAAAATTCCTGAGATCCACTCGGTTCTCCATTCCTAAAAAAAACAATGTAACATTATAATTTGGTATCTTGGTTATCAAATTTAATTTAAAATATTGAAGGAGTACATTATTCA
Source organism: Oncopeltus fasciatus (assembly GCA_000696205.2). Classification (NCBI taxonomy): domain Eukaryota; kingdom Metazoa; phylum Arthropoda; class Insecta; order Hemiptera; family Lygaeidae; genus Oncopeltus; species Oncopeltus fasciatus. Next base: position 202,731 of record KZ807911.1, on the reverse strand, counting down.
TATTTGAGACACCAAAGAAATAATGAAATTCGATTTAAGCTTAACTAATTGGTAATATTGGAAAATTTTCTTTTGACATTGGACACACTAATATTTTAAACATATGATTTATAGAGAAGATACCAAAATAAGTACAATTTTACGGACAAACAGGGGAAATAACGAAGCCGAAGCNTATATATATATATATTGATCCTAACTAAACGCGAATGCCTAAAAGCCCATGTTAATGAATTGGAATGGAAGACTGCTTGAGGGTGCTCCCCAACCCAACTACCCCCTGACGTCATTCCCTTTAAAGAGACCGCTCCTCCTTTGACGTCATTCAAACTTCATCGGTCCTTTCCAGGAAAAAGAAGAAACTAACAAAAGCAGAAAGAAAAAAACCACCCCTCCTAATGTACCCTTAAACAATTCATCCTACAATTCTTTAATTAACTTGTATACATATATAAATTATTTAAGATAAATGTATTGCAAAATAAATTGATCTGAAAAAATATATTCCCTTATAATTTCGTGAAAAATAATAACTGAACATGCTCGTACTATTTATTAATGAGCTCCCCTACTTAAATAAAGTATAAATATATAAAAAAACATAAAATAAAGTAAAGAGGAATGAAAATGAGGTTAGGAAGTCATTAGAAGGGTTATCTACGGTAGCCACCCTATTCTAAACACCCATGTCCAAGAGTAAGCTTTTATTTCACGATAAGTCCACTAGAATGGAGATATATTTATGATAATATAGATCCAGCCATAAATTAATAAGATAAGCAAGAAAAACCTACAAACCTTTTCCCTTAAATATTCAATAGGTAGAGAAAACATCACGCACTTCCAAGGCGCACGCTAGGTACAGTACCAAAGTGTTTTGAAAAATACATTATTTCAACAATTACTATCTCGATAAAACTAAATTGATTTCAATATTAAATAGAGGAAATTGTAAATCTTTGATAAATTACTGCAGGGGCTACGGGCTAGCTCTAGCAAAAAAAAAATTCAACTATTAATGGGGAAGGGGGTTTTTCTTTCTATAATCCTCAATCTTTCAATAAGACTGATATAGTTTATATCAGTGACATTGAGAATGTTCCTCACACTTGCTCATCATTGTTCTTATAAGAACTACAGTATTGCAAAGCCTTGCCTTCCTTTAGTGATTTGATTAAAGCGTTTTGTGTAAATGAATATATTTAATATTATTAGGTCACATAAGAACACATAAACGTAATTTATTATGATTAAAATATGTTATGTAATATATGTAGATAATATAATACTACGTGGATGAATTTCAGTAGCTGCATTCCACGTCTTAATAGCGAGCGCTTTTGGCTAGGGTCTGCCATTTCTTGGCCAAATCTGTCATGTATTGTCATGTCGTATGTTTAATTTTTCCTTATTTAACAGAGCTTGTGACGAGATACGTGAGAGTGTTTGCTGGATAATGGCAGAATCCTGAAAGTGCGGAATCAAGACGTGACATGCACCAATTGCAAAGAGATTCCTATAGTTAGAAAAAAGGTAAAGAAACATCTTATTTAAGAAATTGTGTATCATAGACATAAAAAAAATAAATATACAATTAAATTTATTTATATGAAATGGCCTAGAGAACTATAATGCCTCAACTGCTCCCTTTTGATTAATTAATGATGTAAACCAATCAATCAAAAGCCGGCATTTATGTGAAAATGCATTTTAAGGGAATATCGGAATGTATTTAGAGTCTGTAAACTACCTTTAGTTGATTACTTAACTATTACGTAGTTAAAACCCACGAGGTTAATCCTCGCAAAATTTCCTTCCGAAAGACCACCTTCCCTAAATAACGTCGTTTTATCTGTATATATAAAATGAAACAATCGAGGCTGCGATATATAGGGTAAAATTTGTAATAAAAAAAAAGAAAGCTAGTATCTCTTCACTCCTCGCCGACGAAGGGCGAGAGATCCCCAAAAATTTTATTACTCTTTGTGATTTTTTTCTTTTTGTGTGTGCACACTGCACTCTCTCTATCCCACCTGTTCTTGATTACTATATATATAATATATATGCGGAGACTTTAAGGAATGGATCTCGAGGAATTAGAGAAAACGTTTCGGCTGTCATTGTAAGATTTCTTCAGGGATATCTGATCGGGAGTTACCCGGTCAGTTAGTGTCCCTAAATTCTGTATGGTAAGTTAGCTGTCTATAGCTCCGACAAAATCTTTCCATGAAATATATTGTGATCCGCCTCTTTAGAAGAGAGGAAGGAAATTTCTAGAGCAGGGTTGGATGCGATGCTTTATTTATCTCCCGCTCAATACGGATTCCCTGCCAGCCTCATTCACCTGGAATCGACGCACCTTCTCTATATACTTTATTTTCTTTATTAATAAATTAATACAACCGTTATTTAACTTCTATTTCTGTCCCATAAATTCAAATTTTTGCCTATTAAAATTAAAATACACTACAAATTAAAGTTTTCCCGAATCAAACTTATTTGAATTAACATAATATTTTACCAAAATAAAAATATTTTTGAGCTTTGAGTTTTGAAACTAACAGACACACATAAGAATACATTTTTAAATTATTTATGATAAACTAGTGCAATCATGAATATTAAAATTAAACTAATCGAATCGAAATAAATTTTTGATGATTTACGTCATACATAAACCAATAGAGGACATGTTATTCTTCAGGATCTGATGTAAATCTAGTTTTGGGGATCCTCTTAAGTCTCTCATGCCTGATACTTGGAGTTCGAGTCTCGCCTTGAGTGGATTTACATCTCGAAATAACAGCTTGACCGGTGTGTCGGTTGTCGTGGTCCCTCCAAGACTCCAAGTCGTCGGACAGGACGTGAAAAAAAAGAAAGAAAAGGAATTCAGCTGGACAACCCGAATATAATGATGCTAATAGCGCAGGTTCTTCTGCCAGCTGCTTGTAAGATAAGATAACACACAGCATTAAAATGGTCAAGACCAACAGTTACAGTTATCGGAATGTAGCCCAGAGAAATTGCTGATAGGACCAAAGTGTTCCATATAGGAAAGGGCTATTAATGATCTAAGAAAGTTTAAAGGGTTTTATATATATATAGAGCCTAAC
>KZ807911.1:142786-159297 GCA_000696205.2 Oncopeltus fasciatus | reverse complement strand
TGACACCACTCTCAAATTATTTACAGACTATGTCCCCAGGAGGTCGCGAGGCCATCTTCGTTTGAGCCGACGGGGAGGGTTGTAGGGGTTGGAGTTGGAAGACAAGGTCTGTGCTAGTGGATCAGGATGGAATGGCAGTTTACTGTGGAAAAGGTTGGTGAAGAGAGGAATTGGATACGTAATAGGGAGCATTTGCGATTATTCGGAGGGTTTTGGATTGAAAGGACTGGATTTGTTGGTTGTTGGAAGGCTTGGCGGCACCCCAGATTTCTACTCCGTAAGTCCAGATTGGTCGTAATAAGGTTTTGTAGAGCGTCAGTTTATTTTCAATCGAAAGATTAGAGTTCTTATTCGTGAGTCTGTATAGAAGTCCTTATCGCCGATTGAGTTCTTGTCTTATAATTTTAGTATGTTCTCCTCATGTAAGACGTGAGTCAAGATGGAACCCAAGGTAACGAACGGAATTTGATAGTGGTTGAGGAATATTGTTAAATTTCACAATTTCTGGGAAGTCTTTTTTCCGCAGTTGGAAATTAACTTGAACGCATTTTGCTTCAGTGATTTTTATTCTCCATTTACCACACCATTGTTTGATTTTTTCGTGGTGATCTTAAAAGTTTTTAGAAGAAGTTTTAGGATCAGGATGGGAGGATAGGATAGCTTTGTCGTCCTATAGAGCTAAGAGAGTACTTGGATGGGTAGGGATGTCAGCCACCAATTAGTAACTATAAAGATGTTAACATTCACAATAGCAAACACAGTTCCGATAATGAATAATTCAAATAAAAAGCAATATTTTCGTTATTAGATGTTTTTTTTGTTCGGGTTCGGTCAAGTTAGATTCAGTAAAATACAAATTTAAAAATGTGTATTTTTTAAATTATTTGCCAACGTTTTTGCTTACAGTGTAAGCCATCTTCAGGGCTATCATGAAAGCGAGAGAGGACTTCGTGTCACCAAGATCCCATTTTCATGACTGAAAAAAAAATCTCCAATTGAGCAATATTTACGGTTTCTTAAAACTTATTTTTTTAATATTGGAGTTACATCTCTATTATTGAATAAAAATCTACTATTCCTATCTAAAAATCTAAAAAGGTTATCTTTTCAAATTTATTTTTTATTATTTTTCAAATATATTTATTCACGTAAGTTGTTCCTCTTTAAATTGGGTTTTTGGCAAATTTATATTAATAGGAAAAAGTGCGAGTGAACACATCAGATTGTGATGAATTGTGTTTATATAAGTGAATTTTTAAAATTATTGAACGATTACATTTGTTGCAGAATAACTAAGTTACAATTTATAATTAGTGCATACAGATTACTTGAGTACAAGACGAAGTTCTCGCCTTTCTCGTAGGGTAGACTCTTGCTAGGTAGAGGGAATTGAATAAGACAACTAACAAGTCCTGGTAGTATAACTGGAAAGTACACCGGCCCGGATAGCAGGANGGTAATCAGTAAAAGCTGTAATGCAGGTACTTTTTTTTTTAAAATTTAATTGGCTATACCCTGATACTTGTATGAGTATTAATATTATACGGGCTGGAGAATTTTATGTTTTGCTGTGACATTCCGGTTTTATTCAATTTTTATTTAATTTGCGTTAGCCTCCTACACAATCACTCGTGGAAGGAGGGGCTATCTAAAGGTTGCCATCCTATTCTACTAAATAAAAGCTTGCCCATGGCGAGATTGGGACACGCAGGGCCAGTATTGCGAGACCCGAACGAATGCCTTGAGCTAGCCTTGGCAACCAGGAGGCCTGTGTGGCCCTATTAGAATTAGCTCGTATAATCCCGTTTTCCTCAGACAATAATCCTTCTCTCCACGTCTCGAATCCAGGGCTGCGAGGTTCAAGCAGCGCATCAAATGTCGGTATGTAATTGAACACGTTCCTCGATTACTTGTGTCGGGCTGTGGTATGCATTTCGCATTAAACCAAGACGTGTTAGAGGTATTCTATTGCTTGATATCATGAACATAAGGGCAAGAACTTCTCCTAAGAATGTGGAAAAATATGGACTTTTCCGTGTAATAAACCGTGTGGTAAAATCTGAGTTGAACAGTGAGTTGCGTCTCTTTAAATGCCTCCACTTCGTCATTATTGATGTAAGTCATTGGGGATCCATCAAGCAGTTTGCGGTACACGTTATAATTATATATATATATAAAATTAAACACTCGTGGACTGCGATGTATAGAATAAATAAGAACAAGCGGGATAAAGAATGTAGTTTGGATCTATCTTGACCGAGCCCCAACTAAAATCATCTAATAATTAATCTCTTAATATTTGGTTTCATTCTTTCATTTGATTTCTCACTAGATGTATGATTATTATAAAGAGACTTATTTAGTGTAGTCTAGTAGGAAGAACTACAGATATGTTTTCATACATACATGACTGCAAAGCTATTTCCCACGGGATCGGGGAGAAATTCGTGATGGCCTCTCAGGGCTGTTACAATCAGTCAGGAGTGAATGTATTATGTAAAGTGGTGTCAGTAGTCATGGAACACAACAGACACTTTTTGTGGGAGTCAGTAGAAGGACGAGAGCTGAAGAAAGTAGGAATAGAGGACCTTGAGAATCACCTCCAAATTGTCAGAGATAGCCAAAGAAGATTTAGTGATAATGTTATCCTCGATTATCAACCATTTTTATTCTTTTGTTATTGACTAAGATCATGTATGAAAATGGCCAGGCAGTACTCACACTTTGTTAATTAAAAAAAAAAAGGATTACAAGTTCGTTAACGTAATTGTGACAATAATTTGGCATACTACTTACATATATACATTCTTTTTTTTTTTTTTTTTTTTTCAAAATAATAGTTTTTATTGAAAAAACAANTACATATATATATATATATATATATATATCCATGCCGATACATATTTCTTTACGAAAGGGCGAAAAAAAATCAAATAAACAATAAACATGATCTAAACGTTTGACGCACTATTTTTATAACTGCATTAAAATAAGTTGCAACAAACGGGAGATATCTAATTTGGGAGACATTTAAATTGGAAAATCAATGGGAAACGGGAACGCAGAGCACGTCATATCTCATTTATTTGTTAGGTTCAATTTGGACATTGATTGGAAAATTATTAAATAATTAAATCGTAAAAAGAAAATATAAAATAGGGGAGTGTTTGGGCTGTTTCTAAAAATGAACAAGAAATAATTTCTGGGCTATGTCCTATGATTTACCCATATCTGATTTTTTGTGCTCATGCCTCTCTTCAAATCCTTTACAACATACATTTGTAAAACACTTGTATTCTAATAATTAATAATGGTAAAAAAAAAAAAACCAGGTGCTTGTGTGGCCCAAGGGTTCCATCTCTATATATATATATTTTTTACATTGCAGCTCTTCGAAGACAACAGCTTGCCGGGCCGGAATGTTTCCATTACACCACCGGGACGAGCTAGATAACTTATTAAATTCCCAACACACTAACGAGAGCATGACCCACGAGAAAGACGAGTACATCGTCTTATGCTCGAAGGAGCTGACATTGTCTAGCCATTTATCGACTCTCGTTATTTACTATTTTAATTTTCATTTTTAAATATTAAATTAGTTTTGGTTTATTATCCCACGCAAATTTTAAACAATTAATGAGAGGGAATAGAATAAAAAATCTATCTGTCCCAGCCAGGACTAGAGCCTGGATCTCCTGCATTTCGGGTCGGTATGCTTCCATTGCACCACCAGGACTAACTAGATAACTTATTAAATTCCCAACACACTAACGAGAGCATGACCCACGAGAAAGACGAGTACATCGTCTTATGCTCGAAGGAGCTGACATTGTCTAGCCATTTATCGACTCTCGTTATTTACTATTTTAATTTTCATTTTTAAATATTAAATTAGTTTTGGTTTATTATCCCACGCAAATTTTAAACAATTAATGAGAGGGAATAGAATAAAAAATCTATCTGTCCCAGCCAGGACTCGAACCTCTCTCTGCCTACCACCCACTCTCTCTCTCTCTGCCTACCACCCACTCTCTCTCTCTCTNTGTGTGTGTGTGTGTGTGTGTGTGTGTGTGTGTGTGTGTGTGTGTGTGTGTGTGTGTGTGTGTGTGTGTGTGTGTGTGTGTGTGTGTGTGTGTGTGTGTGTGTGTGTGTGTGTGTGTGTGTGTGTGTGTGTGTGTGTGTGTGTGTGTGTGTGTGTGTGTGTGTGTGTGTGTGTGTGTGTGTGTGTGTGTGTGTGTGTGTGTGTGTGTGTGTGTGTGTGTGTGTGTGTGTGTGTGTGTGTGTGTGTGTGTGTGTGTGTGTGTGTGTGTGTGTGTGTGTGTGTGTGTGTGTGTGTGTGTGTGTGTGTGTGTGTGTGTGTGTGTGTGTGTGTGTGTGTGTGTGTGTGTGTGTGTGTGTGTGTGTGTGTGTGTGTGTGTGTGTGTGTGTGTGTGTGTGTGTGTGTGTGTGTGTGTGTGTGTGTGTGTGTGTGTGTGTGTGTGTGTGTGTGTGTGTGTGTGTGTGTGTGTGTGTGTGTGTGTGTGTGTGTGTGTGTGTGTGTGTGTGTGTGTGTGTGTGTGTGTGTGTGTGTGTGTGTGTGTGTGTGTGTGTGTGTGTGTGTGTGTGTGTGTGTGTGTGTGTGTGTGTGTGTGTGTGTGTGTGTGTGTGTGTGTGTGTGTGTGTGTGTGTGTGTGTGTGTGTGTGTGTGTGTGTGTGTGTGTGTGTGTGTGTGTGTGTGTGTGTGTGTGTGTGTGTGTGTGTGTGTGTGTGTGTGTGTGTGTGTGTGTGTGTGTGTGTGTGTGTGTGTGTGTGTGTGTGTGTGTGTGTGTGTGTGTGTGTGTGTGTGTGTGTGTGTGTGTGTGTGTGTGTGTGTGTGTGTGTGTGTGTGTGTGTGTGTGTGTGTGTGTGTGTGTGTGTGTGTGTGTGTGTGTGTGTGTGTGTGTGTGTGTGTGTGTGTGTGTGTGTGTGTGTGTGTGTGTGTGTGTGTGTGTGTGTGTGTGTGTGTGTGTGTGTGTGTGTGTGTGTGTGTGTGTGTGTGTGTGTGTGTGTGTGTGTGTGTGTGTGTGTGTGTGTGTGTGTGTGTGTGTGTGTGTGTGTGTGTGTGTGTGTGTGTGTGTGTGTGTGTGTGTGTGTGTGTGTGTGTGTGTGTGTGTGTTATTAAGAAATAAGTGGGATGGGGAATATAAAAGAATTACTGCGGGCAGGCCGAAATACTTGAAAGAAAGCGAAAGATGTTAGATTCCCAAGTATTGATCCGGTCACAGGGAGCAGTAAATGGTGGTGAGTTAAATAATTTGTAAGCCATGGGGCTTCCCTAAGAGAGAGTCCGGACCACAGCCGGGGAGATATCATTCAGGGATGTTATTGTCAAGGGATATAGATTTTGTTCTGAATCCTTGAATATGTGCAGCTAAAGCCACTGGAAGTCTGAAGTGCACGCTGCTAACCACTTCAACTTCTAATGGAACAAGTTTATTTCAAATGTCCCGTAAAAATCCTATAAATTATTTCACGATGGTTTATATTTATAAATATTACATAATACAAATAAAATAATAATATTATTCATCGAACCATTGAAAATTTATGACTTTGAAGTATACATGTTGGATATACAATAAAGAAAAAAACAACAACTATAATTTTTACTACGTTTATCAGTGAGAAAAACCCCGAGGTCGATAGGGCTCAATCCTATAGCTAAATTTCGAATAAACTCTTTATTTAACCCCTTTCAATTACCTTTTCAGCTAAAAATTAAGTAATACAAATATTTAATCGTTAAGGCCAATATATTTCTTTCAAATACCTGAGGTAATTCTCTCTGCTGATAACCCACGTACATTAATTTTTGCTTTTTATCTCCCAAATCTCCTTGTGAATTATTTTTAGTTATTGCGAGAGCCTTTCAGGGTTTATTTATGTACAAAATTTGAAACCCATTGGGGGACGTACTTAATTGATTTATTGATATTTCAGTGTCATTTAGAAATTATAAATATTATGTAATTATTTGTTCCTTGGCTCACAACCCTTTGATAGTGTTTAACAAGGGAATATTTTTGTGAATGTGAAGTATTTAAATAACTAAATGAAAATATGTAACAAAAAAAAATTAAAGAAAGTATCATTCTGTCTATTGTAGAACCTATTTACGTAAGTCAAGAAATCTTTTTTAGACACCACTCGGATAAACCTATTTTTTAACGGGAACAAACGATAGCTATACAGTTTTGATTATACTCGTACGACTTTCGAACATGGATAGTTAATTCTTGCTCTTAACTATAACTTTTCATAGGGTGAGCATATTGGCAAGTTATATATAACCTGCGTTAAGCTGCCTTAATGTTACTGCTGGACCGGGGTCTTGAGGCTACTTCATGAATTTTTCCCAGAATGTGGCGTTTTTGAATGTTTTTTTGTTGGGGTTCGGTCAAGGTAGATCCAAAAAATACAAATTTAAAAAAAAAATGTATTTTTTATGATTATCTGACAACGTTTCGGCTTACATTGCAAGTCATCTTCAGGGCTATCATGAAGATGAGTGGGGACGTCCTGTCCCTAGGTTCACATTTTCATGACTGAAGGTTCACTCCAGGCAACCCCAACAAAAAACATCAAATAATAATATCTACTGTAAAAAAAAACTCCATTTTATTTTTTAAACTTTTACTTGGCACTTTGATCTTATTCCAAGGAGCTATAAGTAGCTAATTAATATTTTGGAATAAGAGTGATACAAGAAAAGTAATTTTTCTAAATGAACTTAGACCTGCGGTTTCATGTTAAACTGACGGGGCACCTTCAACTTTTATTGTTAAAAAGACTAGGACCTTTAATACACGATTTAACTACCTTTATCATAAAAATGCATATTTAAAAAAAAATTTAATAATTCCATTCGTACCATTTTTCTATGGATTTATCAAAACTGATAAATTATGGTTACAGTTTTGGAAGCTCGAACTACAAATCAGTCAAATATATTTTAAGTGTTCATCGTTGAGTGTTTCAAGTGTTCAAAGAGAAATTAGTGATAAGTAAAGGTCATATCTCACTAAGGAAAATAATTTTAATCGGGGGATATAATATAGTAATCCAGCGCAGATAAAATTAGGCGATAAAGCGGTGTGTTACAATTGTGGGCATGTCGTAAAAATTAATTGAGTGATAGAACGTAATAAATAAATGAAGTAAATTGATAAATGAATAAACTAAAAAATAAATAATGATAAAGGGTTTTCTATGTTAAAATATATCCCTGTGTCCCCATGGGAGCAAACATTCGTTTGCGGAATATATAATAAAATTTATCCACTCCTAAGAAAATTTATTTATACAGCATCTCATATTTATAGTGAAACAGGTAGCTTTAAACAACAAAAAATTATCTGGATGGGGTAGAATTTGGCGGTCAAACTCTGGTAAAAAACTTTGAAAACAGGAAAGCCAGCAAACAGAGTTAGCAAAGGAGAGTTTAATTAAGACACGTACGTTCTGAGACAAGAGAAATATGTAACTTTCTGATAGCTAAATTTCACTGTTCTGATAGGACAAATCTTAAATGCACTCCACGTATCTGTTAAAACAACAACTAAAAATCTGGAGTTATTATGACTTTTTTTTTAATTGCAGAGAAATATATTTAAATTATTGTTAGTTTAAGGCCTTACTAAGTCCGAAAAATTCATTTTTCGCCAATAGCCAGTAAATGTGTCTAAATACCCCTCTATGCGTTCCACAAAAATGAATAATTTGAACAATGGACTAATTTTATTAAGTATTATTATATTTTTAAACAAATATCTTAATATATAATACCTTCTTAAATAATCCATTAAAAAAAAAAAGTTCAGATATTAAAAATTACATAAAACTTCCTATGCCTTATAGTTCTTCATAATGGTAGTTAACCACTATAATAATTATTTAAAAGTGGTTTTGATCTAACACCCATCCCAACCTCGACATTAGCAATAAACGAACTCATCCTACTATTCGAGAAAATAAGCTAAATTATATAATAAATAAATATATATATATATATATATATGTATGTATGTATGTATGTATGTATATGGGTGCCTTTGTTGTAGTGGCTAGTGTGCATGATTAGCATGTTAAAGACCCTGGGTTCGCATCCCCGTATGAAGGGAAACGGGTTCGTACCCCAGGCTCTCCTAGTTTACGCTAAGTTACGCTGCACTAACAAAACCTATTACCAAGAGAGCTGTAAGCCGCAGTGGACAATCGGACAATCGTCGCTTTCTCAATGCCTTTGGAAAAGATAGAGGAAGACGGACTCCCGGACTGATGGGATCCGCCAGTGACAACTCAACCAGGGGAGTAAGTCCCTATAGAAAATCACTGATCCTGCAGGGTTAGCGGGTGTTGGAGGCTGGATCGATTGCGCTGCTGTTCCAATAATAATTGAGCATTACTTATAGGAAAGTGGGCGAAGGAGACAGGTATAAGATCTGGCACACATCCTGCTAAAGATACCAGGAGTCTATAAAACTCCCAAAAACTTTAGTGCATATGAATTTGACAATGGTGAAAGGTTTTCTGAATTAAGCAATTCCAAAAATCAGAACCTAAGAAGCCTTCTGTCAGCGAAAGTTTCATTCCTTGGGTCTGGATTTTAGTCTCTCTCTTCTCAGGTATTATAACCCCACGGATCCGGAGATAGTAAGGGTTTGCCTGTGAGTTGCCAAGACATGACTTATATTCATGTATGATCGTAATGCTCATTGTATTGGAATATTTTGAATAATGGTGAAAATAAACAATTATATATAAAGTACTTCCGCAAAGTCGGCTCATTAATGGATTTATTTAAGCCGAACAGATTCGAATTCGACGATCTCATCATCAGAGCTGATTATTACCACTCGACTCGAGAGATTGAAGAGCTCGGCTCAAGAGGATGCTCCAAAACCCGCTCGTCGCTTCCGAAAGCTGCTTTGCTGAAATTACGAAGGTTGGTGTACTTCTCCTCTCGAAAGAAATGTTATTATTAGTGTAGAATACATTTCTGGATAATGGTATTTAAAAAAATCAAGGGTCATGAGGATATCCTTAAAAGATCCCAAGATATCATAAATTTACAACTGAGAGAAAAAATAATACAACCATTATGTGGTTTAAAAATGAAAACATTTCTTAATTTATTAATATGAGAGTGGTGTCATTAGTCACATTTTCTCCTCATGTGATTGATATTGAATGTCATTTTTTTTTAAATTCATTGAGGTGATCAAATTACAAAATGTTTTAATTTAATAAAATGTAATAAACAAATAAAAGTTTAATAAAAAAAAATTTATTAAGCCTTAAAGTTATCAATTAACCGTCTTCATTGGTTTCTGCAAACCATCTTCTGTTGGCGAGCAAATGCCAGACAGTGACAGTGAACACATGTATTCGGCCAAGAAGATGGACAATGTCCGAAAGCGCTCGCCAACAAAAGATGGTTTGTAGAAACCAATGAAGACGGATAATAGAAGGTATGATAGTTCTATATTCATTGGTAGTGAAAATAATCTTTTAACGTTCATTAGTTTCATGCTTCATATTTTCAAATACTTCTATATGTATTATATCCAATTTAAAGGGTTTATTTGAAATAATGATAAATAAATAATCAATAATGTTTGGAACAATTGACCAATGTAAGAAAGCCAGTAGGATTTTCTAACCACATGGCCCTTCAAGCAGCAGGACTGATTTATGTCCAGGCATGCCTCTCTGGCACCGTCTAGGGTCTCCCTCCTCTCATCTTCGGCGTTTCCTTTCATCCGAGCAAGTTCTTTCAATTATTTTCTGAAGAAGGTTCATACCGAGCATACAATCATAGGCGTCAGGTTGTGGAGTAGAACTGTGCGAAAGATTTTTTTTTTTTTTTAACAACAATTAAAAGTTTTAAAACTAACAGAAGATCGCCCGTACGTTCTCAGGATATTTAGCTAGTGATTGGTGTAGAAAAACAATAATAAAAAAAATTCACGTTCTTAGAAGGGTTATATTTATCGACATTGATTTAAAATGCCCGTTTAACAATGGAATAACCTTATCATTAACCTGACATTGCGAGAATAATAAAGGCGTATAATCACTGAGAAGCCCGTAAATAATACATACAGCTAGCTCAAAATCCGTTCAACATATTTTCCGCAGACATTATTTTTAACTTACACGAAATATTTCCCAATGCTGAAGATGGTTCATATTAAATTATTTCAGTACAAAAAATCCATCTTTTTTTCTCTAAGGATTATATTCCTTTAGAATAATACTTTAGCTGAAAGAACCAATGCCACCCAATTAAACATGTTATATTTAACTAAATCAAATGGAATTCATACCTAAAAATACTTCATAACATGTTTAATATATATTTTTATCGATTTGTGTGAATTTCTTTTCCCCCTGTGAAAGCTTAATTTACCATGTTCGAATGGAGAGTTTTGACCATAGAGGTTATTAGTAGATGTTTTTTGTAGGGGTTCGGTCAGGGTAGATCCAAAAAATACAATTTAAAAAAATACGTATTTGTTTTGGTATCTGCCGACGTTTCAGCTTACATTGTAAGCCATCTTCAGAGCTGTTGATATATAATGTCATCTGAAAACGTTCACATAAACTTACAAAACTATCCAGGTAAAGACAGAACTGACATAGAACACATTTCTTCAACCTACTCTAACATTTTCAACATTCTGAAAAACCATTAGCCCTCCTCCAAAATAAGCCTGTCTAGCTTGTCTCCTAGTTCCTTAAGCTACTTATCCGCAACTATGTCCTACCTTTCTTTCCTGGTATTGCTTCCTTTGAGCGGCCTGCTCTCACTTTGTACTTACCGCCAATTACCCCCAACCATTCCACCACCCACGTTGTCCATCTCAAAAATTTCTACGAATTTCCACAACCTACTTCTCAGTCATGGAATATGGAATGCAGGTGACAGGAAGTCCTCTCTCGCCTTCATGAAGTGTATAAGGTAAGTATAGATCTCTGAGCCGTCCATGAGTCGAATAAATTCCCTCGACTCTAAAAAGCCTACCAGAAGAAAAAGAATATGTTGAATTTTGAAAGGAATATTTTTAACTTCTGTGCAGGATCGGTAGAGAATCGAAGAAATGTTTTTAAGGTCGTATATAAGTACATGAAGCGGCTGAAGTACATATATATAAGATATTTACTCCCCCCCCCCCTTACTGGTGGATGCTGGTGGGAGCCCCCACCACTCCCACTGGATTCCCGGACACCTTTTGTTGGTCCATAAAAGAGATTTACTACTGCCCTCTCATGGTGCAGTCAGGAAAGCAATGCTCTCCTTCAACAATTCCACCATAATGTCAAGCCGAGTTTCTTTTAGCTTTTGCTATGAAGTGCAGCAACAAGAACATCCCGGCTGACTAAGTTTTTATCGAATAACTCTTTTCAGTATTTTAAATATATATTTATGTTTGTTTTCCAAAAGGGTTATAAGGAAATAGCTCGTCAGGTAAGTGCTGCTTGAAAAACAAACCAATTTCCCATGTTTCATTAAAGATGGTCATGGATAAGGGTAAATAACTAATTGACCTTAAAAGCCGAAAGGGTTAATGAAGGGGTAAGATAATTTCTAGAGTGGGAGTGGAGGCTCTCAATACTACTACTTCATTCTTAAATATCACAATGTGTGCTTTATCCTAAAAGTATAATAAAACATAAATGTATGAAAATTTAAATATACACTTATTATGTTTAATGAATTTTTTAAAACAATAAATATAGCGCATACTATGACATGTAATTTGTTCTATTTCAATACTCTTTCTCACGCTCGACCGAATTAATAAAAAACGACTCAGTTGAACAACGAACCCGAATATATATTTTAGTTTATAATAATTAGAGGGTGGCCTGCCTAACTCTCGAATATTCATTCTTCCAATATCTTCTGATTAATTTCTTCAGTACAATACTTGACGGCCAACCAACAACCAAACATATATGTGTGTGTGTGTGTGTGCGCGCGCGCGCGCGCGCGTGTGTGTGTGTGTGTGTGTGTGTGTGTGTGTGTGTGTGTGTGTGTGTGTGTGTGTGTGTGTGTGNTAATACATATATATATATTTTTTTTTTAATAAGATTCTAGGCTTTACCAATGTCAGTGTAATAGTGCATCCAGACAGCAGTGGCATTCAGTCGGAGCTCAGTTCAATAAGAACGCTCCAAAGGGCATATACATAGGAGCTATTTGACTGGGAGTATTGTATAGGCATTATAACATGATGGAGGTTAATCAGAGTGGATTACATGCTTCATTCCCTTCAAAGATTGACATCCATTTCATATAATTTTATCAAATGCATGTGAAGGATCTTGCTGTAATCATACACCAGCTTTTCATGGCAGAGGAAAAATTCATTCCTAACTTAATTAAAGTCATTGTTGACATAGCTTATGAAGTATGCTTTTTTTTAAATTTGAAATGAGTTAGAAAACAATTATGGAAAATGCTAGGTATAAACAAGGAAAAAATAAACACGAAAAAAAGGAACCTTTAACGGTCAAGCATATTACCGTAGTCAGCTGGGAGAGTACCACCTAAGCAGGCTTGATAAAAAATATTGGGATAATTAGTAAATATTGGACACGTATACCAAATGTTCTATTTAAGAATTTTGTGAGCAATGTTTGGTAAGTATGCTGAGTAAACTACTACAGCCATGAGTCGAACCCAAAAGGTGTAAAATTGATGCAGATCTTATCTTGAGAGGTCAAGAGGAAGTTGAGGAAGACATTCGGGAGGATACCAAGTGACTAGTACTGACAAGGAGTTAGGGACCGCACACATCTTAATATTCCTTTGAAGAATTAAGCTATGTTTGTTTGATAACCTTGTTCTGCAGTCTACAGCAGTTAGAAAACGAACGCAAGAACGAGAAAAGACTACGTATCACACATTGAACGGTCAAGTGGAATTTTGAAGTCAGATAGGAGATAGAGAAAGTGCGGCACATGCATTCTAATGACACATGTATGTTATTTAACACATCGAAATAAATATCGACCACAGGCTGGAAGGGATTTATGCCGTGTTAGCAGTAGTCGACAAATTATATTTCTATATTCGAACACAACTCATATCAATGTTTGTGCCTAGTTTAAGATTCGACCCTTCGTTCAGAAGATATGAAAATCATCACCAATTTTAGTTTGTAAGGATCAATTTATGGAAGAAACGAAAAAAAAAAAAAATGTATTTTATTATGTTAGACACAGTATGAGTGTGACATACTAGTCGCTCATTCCCCATGAGCAATGCATGAATTAGAATCCCCTACACACTCTTTCCCTCTCCATGTCATTCCTTTCCCTCCCTTACCACCCTCACTCCGTCTCTCCTTGAAGGAAGGGGAGAGCCGTATGATCGATATCCCTTAAAAGGATTTCCAGGCATATCGCTCCATGAGTCCGCCTATACTTCTCACTAAATTTAAGATATAGTAAAACCACCAATTCCTTTTTCTTTTCTTTATTTATTTATTCCACAGAGTAAGTTCAACATGAAAGTTAAATTTTATAAATTTATTTTTTCAATTTTCCATAGAAGTATTAATACTATTAATAGTAGGACTATCTGCTGGTGACCAACCACACACAGATTTTAAACATCCACAGCGCTGGAAAATCTGTTGTTTTTCTTTCGTTAAAACCTCTCCGGGGATCCAAAGGGATCCCATTGGTTTCGCCAGCACTCCGAATTTTTTTGCGTTATGAAGAAGGAGTGTATTGTTAAGAAGAAATGATGTTGGCAATATTGTTACCACTTTTCAACTCAACAGCATTATAGATCTGTATATTTTGTATTTGTAAATCTAAGGCAAATTATTAAAGCAAAAACTTAAAATTTCGTAACCAAGAAGCTTCCAAAGCTAAGCAGAATCCCAATTCCCATTAAAAATGGGCTAAAATATAAGTTAATTAATGTTAAGATTAATTTGAACTCAAAAACCAAAGAATAATGATAATTAAACACACTAAATTAGGCTATCTAGTTATGTTTTAAATATAATAAATGCTAACATATAAATAAATTCGATGCTCACGGAGTCACTTCCACTGACTAAGATAAAAAAAAAAAAGATTAGTTTTACTTTCTGGGCTTCTGTTTGCAAAATCCAAAGTATTCATCCGGAAGGTTGGTGTGATTATCTTGAAACATCTAGTACCCCTTATTGGGTACTATACATCATTGAATGAAACAAAAAAATCTGCCGATCAGAATAGTATACAATAGTAATTATAAATATTAAACAGTTTTACCAGTGTACCTTAGTTTGGATATAAACAGAGCCGTAACAAGTTTTCCTCTTCGGCCTCTATGGCCGGTAACGGAATTGATTTCTTACCCCCCCCCCCACAATGGATTTCATCGCAATAATAATTATTATAAAGAATGCAGTACATTCTACAGCTTCATTAAAACAAATATATTAGCTGGAAATGGGTGAAGATCAAACTTGATTGAAAAGTCACATTGGTGAGTACCAGATAACAAGTTGTTCTACATCAGCTCAGACAGCCACCCCACACATATAAATAAACAAATAAAGTTTATCAGCTATTATTATTTAAAACTTTCTCGTTGTTATTGAAGCCTGAAAAAAATATCAAACACTAATATTTGACATGGTTGATGATTAGTTGGCCGTCTCGAATATCGTGTGAGAATGGTCGGGGTTTCGGCCAGGAAGAAAAAAAATATACACCAAAAATAAAAATAAAAATATTACTCCAAATTTTGGTGTATATTTTTTTTCTTCCTGGCCGAAACCCCGACCATTCTCACACTAATATTTGAATTCGAAAGGAGAGTTTTGTTACCGTGAAGATTATTATTATAGAATTTGAAGAATTTTTACATTGCTGTAGAATTCCGCAATAAATTTAAAATAAAAAAAATTTTCCCGGCAACCTATTTATTCCATACTTTCTCTCATTTCAACCCATTTAAGAGGGTTAAAATTAAATGAATAAACGTTTTAACGAAAAGATGAATAAATGTTCATCTTTCTCCTCTCAATCCTGACGCCGCGGGTTCAAATCCCGCCCAGGTCAATCTTTTATTTATAATATAGAAGCTTGTCCTGAGCCAGGGGTGTTTAAAATAGGGTGGCAACCTGTAGATAGCCCCTTCCTCCGTGACCCTAAGTGGTTGAATAGAAGGCTAACACTCAAATAAAAAAAAAGAAAAAAAAAAAAAAAAAGAAAGTTCATCTTTTAAGATGCCTGCACTGTACGTCCATGTTAGTTTCACAATGGCTGTTTTTTTGTTTGTTTTTTCTAAATCGATGCATATGCAGCAAAAAGAAAAACAGATAATCTGGAGACTATGGGATTCTCCTTAGTAGACTATGGAAACAAAGAAAATAAATATTTTGTAAGTAAATATGTTTGAACCTCACAAGTTCTCAATCTAGAAAAGTGATAAGTAGGAGCTAGAATGCAACTCAAAGGTACCAATCACAGTATATTATTTGTGCTTAATCGAATGTGATTTCTTTATTTTTAAAATTGCAGAAGCTAGAGCCTGAGCAGAAATACTTAAGAACGATTTGGAACAGATCATATTTGCAACTTCTCTCAGTCAGAATGGTGAATAATCAAACAAATTTTTCGAAAGACGCACTATGATACTAACACTAATAGCTTTGTTTCCTTACTCAAAAGGATTGCTTATTATTTTTTTTTGTAGAAAATATTTTTCGACTTGTGATAAACATTATCATTTTGTTTTTCTTTTAAAACGTTTTGCTCAGCTTGATAAAGTGAGTGAAACTGGCAACAAAGAAATGTTCTTTTACAGCAGTGTTTATTACAAAGATCTATGTGTTTACAGAGTAGAATAAATATTGATGTTTGGAACACGTGCAGCGATATTCTGTTCATACTTCTTGGCCCCACAACAGTTAGATGCTCAATGACTAGTAAAAACCAAAGCCAATGAAATTGATGCATATCAATAACGCCCAAGTTTCATTAATAGCAATAGGGTACATCTTCATTGGTTCTGTTTACATTAGTATTTATCGAGGATAATAATTAAAATACAATGTTTAATATTTAAATATAAAAGGTAATATAATCTCAGCGGGCAATATATTAAACAAAAATTAATTGTTTGGTAAATGTAATCTTGCTCTCAATTTATAGTTAAATGGACTAAAGATGACTTATACTGTATCAAACCGCATTTCTCAATTGATTCCTTTATGTTTATTTTTGTTGATTTTAATAATAACCGTCTTTAGATTTTCGTCCAGTAGCGCGACAAAAACAATTAGAAATTAGACTGAAGCAGTCTGTGTGAGACGGATGGCGGTTAACTGTTTTTAGCTGCGAGATACATTTAAGGGAGGAAGCGATGTGGGGTGGCATCAAAGATTTGAGTTATTATATCAGGGTAGGAATAACGACAGCTCCCTACCAACAAAGAACTTGTCACCTATTCACCCCCTACTCCCCCCCCCCCCCCC
>KZ807911.1:111949-123212 GCA_000696205.2 Oncopeltus fasciatus | reverse complement strand
GAGAGAGAGAGAGAGAGAGAGAGAGAGAGAGAGAGAGAGAGAGAGAGAGAGAGAGAGAGTGAGAGAGAGAAAGACATGTGAAAATACTCATTGATTTAACAAGACTCTCTAATGAGACCAATGGTGGGAGGGGTGGTCTATTGAACCTTTTGGCAGGCTTAATCACGTCAAAATTATTTAGCTCTTTTGTAAACTTTGTGGAGGATACACTAATAGACTTTTAAATGTATTATGTACCAAACAAACAAACACATCAATTTATAAAGTTGTTAATAGATAAACAAGTAACGATTTGATCAAACTTTTCATTCTAATGAAAAATTTGTTACTGCATGTAGTACAAAATTTAAATACATTATTAGCTAAAGAAAATTAAGGTAATTAATAAGAAGATGACTGCAAGGAGAGTTATAGAAACAATGAGATAACTAGAAATTTAATTTTAATTTAGGTTGAAGCCATTATATTTGAGAAACCGCTTTTATACTGTGAAATTGTAAAACGAAAAGAGTGGGGATTTGGAACCCCTACTGCCCAAATACTAAAATATGTTTATTAAAGATGTGGATCAGTATATATAATTTATATTATTAGATATAAAATATTCTCATATTCATATGCACACAATCAATCCATTAAGTATAATTGAAACTTTCTATATAAGTTTTATTAGTTTAAAATTAAAGTAAAATTAAAAGTTAAATTTGAAAGTAGAATAAGTGCTAAAAAGTTTGTAAAAAATTAAGTGAAAAAATCATATTCCTAATAGTCAGAAAAATCTATTAACGAAAACTAATAACTTTTAAAAATATGTTACTAAATTAATAAATATATGAACTAAAACTAAAATAGCATTTGATAATGGATTAATTCGATCATAGGCACCTTAATAACCTTTATTTTTATCCTTTTTTCTTGATTGGAGAGTGTTTAGTTTTAAGCACCTGAAAAAGCTAAATAAAATATGCAAACTCACAATAAAGTTTATTTAACAAGAAGTGGTTTTGGTTTTTGACTTTCGCTGAAATGCAGAATATTATTCCACAATAATACTCAAAAGCGATTTATTATTGCATAATGTTATTATGTCATATATATTATGACAACATATTATTATATGGATATATTATTGCTGAACACGATGGTTTTTGACCATATACCATATATAGGAGGCACAAACGGTCTTTCATAAATAGCAGAAGCTGGGGAAAGCGTGTTGCTTTCTGAAAGCTGGTGTATTCTGTTAGTACTGGAGCAGGGCTAGAAAAAAGGGCAGATGGTTGTTGTTGATGACGTGTTAGCCCTTAAGGATATTCCTGGCTGTATTCTCTAGAGACACTCTCCAAGCTAGTCCTCAGGTCGTCTTAACAGATCTAGCTCAAGTATTTAGCTAAATTAAGTTACAGGTAAGAAATCTTAGACAGTTGGTTTTCCAAATTTTTTTTATTTTTAAATGAGACCTTTTTCGTGATCAAATTTAAAAGGAGAGTTTGTTTTTTTAGCGTAGATATCATTATTAAATGATTTTAGTTGGGGTTCGGTCAAGGTAGATCCAAAAAAAAAATACAAATTTAAAAAAATTGTATTTTTTAAAAAAGATTATCTACCAACGTTTCGGCTTACATTGTAAGCCATCTTCAGGGCTGACTATCATAAAGACGAGAGAGGACGTCCTGTCCCTAAGTTCACATTTCCATGACTTATACTTGANGGTCATTGGAGGGAGGGGCTATCTACAGGTTGCCACCCCATTCTAAACACCCATAGCTCAGGACAAGCTTCTATATTATAAATAAAAGATTGACCTGGGCGGGATTTGAACCCCCAGCGTCAGGATTGCGAGACCTGTACGGATCTCCGCCCACGTTAAATTTAATACAAGAAGTGGAGTTAGAATAAAAAATCTTATTTGTCCCAGTTGAGGTAATAAAATATTCTTATTCTAACCCCCTTGCATTACTTGTATATTATTCTAAGTGTTGAAAATACACTGTCAAAACTACGTCATACTAAATCTCTCTCTCGTTTAAGGACGTCTTTGTTATGACCTGAAGGAAGAGACTCTTTTTAAACCCATAAAACCACTTCCCACATTGATTCATGGGTTTCACACACTCTTTAATAATGTCTAGCGAGAGGTCAAGTGGTCTCAAGCATTATTTGCTGGCAGAGAATTTCTCATTTTGCATATATCTCTTTCCTCCAATTTGCCTGTCCTTTGTGGAAAAGAAGCCAAGTGGAGATTCCTTTGACAATTACTCCACTCGGAAAGGAAACATCCATATCTTGTGACAAAGAAATTGGAGGAAAAAGAGAAATATACAAGAAATGCGTAGGATTAAATACCACAACTAAAGTCACTATTTAAAAGAGAAATATACTATTTGTATTTAGCTGCAAAATGCTGGCAGAAATAAATACCCTACCTACTGAAATTATCGAATTAGCCTTCATTGAATTTTTTTTTTGCCGCGTTGAGAGAGTATCTTTAAAAACTTAAAAGGAAAAAGAGAAGTATTTCAGAGGCCATCTATCTATAGGATAGCTCCTGTGAAATCCTTTTTGTAAAGTTCAATGCAATCTAATCGATATTTTACACATAAAAATATTTCAAATTGAATTTTTAAGACTTACAATCAATACAACATTTTGGAACAAGTGATATGGAAGAAATCAACGTGAGAGTGTATTAGACAAGAAACCACATTATAAAAAAAAAAGAAAAAACCATAGGAGTGAGGTAACATTACATTAACGATTATGCTAAGGAATTCGCTATGTGTACACAGTCCACATGTTAAGTATTTTTTTTTATTTATTAAATTTTTACTGTTATACATTGGATGGAATCAGAACAAAATTCACAACTACTGTTATATCGTTTATACTAATTATTTACATACTAGGAAATGACTAAAAAGTTTTGGGCTACTTTTGGTTGTAATATAATAATTAATAGTTTAAATATATCATAAAGTTTACATAATAAGTATTAGGTTCCGATATGTATGTAGTACTTTTTTTTTTCTTAAATTTGATGAGTGTTTTCATTAAGCCGCCCCCCCCCCTACCCCCCCGACTTGTGGGAACAAGGCGGATCGAGAAGAGAAACAATTTGTGTTCATTCGGGTAAGATAAGGGAACTCAAGGTGAACGGTAGAGCTTAAGCCTCCAAGGATGCCGTCTCCCGAGGGGTGACGAGGAATACCTTCAAGCCAAGGTTAAGTCGGTGGGGAGCAAAGGATCGAATCCTGATTGCAGGATAATGTATTCATATTCGATGTGCTTGCAACAAGCCCGGACCTGTCCTGCCTGCAGATAGATAGGCAACCCACCTTTCTTCAAAATATCTAGAAGTTAACAACTTAAATGTATCACAAAATGTTTAAAATAATAAATTAGTTATAAACTCATCTTCTTCTTTCTCTTCATCCCTGGTGCCTTTCAGCGTGGAGGTGCCTCAGTCCAGGCAAACCAAGCCTCCCGATCCCGCGCCAGCGCCCTCATGGCATACCGATTTTAGTTATAAACTCAACTGACCAATATCATATAACTGAACAGAGAATATATATTATATGACAAAAAAAGGAGTAGATATCCACTAAATAAGGCTAACTACTATTTTCAGTGCACGATATCCACAAGATTCGATTGGTCTGCTGGAATATTTTATTGAAGATAATAGTTTGCCTTTTACTGATAATCAGGCCTTAAAGAACAATTATTAGGAACACAAAATAATTAAAACCATGTATAAAAATTCTAAAGGACATAAACTTCAATAATAATTGAAAATAGTTAAATTTTATCTTAACCAGATCAAGCCACCTCTGTACCCAATTAAAGGCAGCCATCTTTCAATTAATATAATTCAAAATCTCAAAAAAGATTTTTGAGATTTTTTTTTCTTTCGAATTTTCTAAATTAACTATAAAATAAGCTTTAATTATTGAATTATTAAATGAATTTTGAAAAAGCATGTTTAAATTCTAAATCTAAAAACTAAAATATTTCCATTTATTCCAAATCTATATTCGTTATTTGAACATTTTTGTATATTCATAAATAGTAGTGAGAGCTACTAAATAGTAGGTCGAGGGGAATAATTTTCATTTATTAAAAATAAAATACCTCATGCGTACATAAACTGTCATATATTTATATAAATACACTCACAAAAAAATAGGATGTAGTACAAACTAAATAGTTAGAAACTTATATTGTGACATACTATATTATTATGTTAGGTATGCAATATAGGACTAACGAGAAAAATCATGCAGGAACAGTTATCTAATTTGAGACGTTAACGTGAATTAACCTAGCATTTTGACTTGAGTGATATACCGTTCCCGCGAGTAAAATCTTTTACATGGAAGAGGTTGGCGGGATTGTGGTATCACCACACCAGATTTTTTTAAAGAAAGAAAGAAACATAACTAATCAAAGGTTTATTATGTGTACTGTCGTTTTTCACAATTTTATTGAAGTGCTCAACTTAAGTTATTGATTTCTAAGAAAAATCAATAGTTTCGGTAAGTTAGTAACTAAGATCAATATATATCTTATTAAACGATGAATAAGATCATAGATGTTCAGGTAGGCTTCCACAGTCTCCAGGATTATTCATAAATACTTCTTCCGGACTTTAACACGTGGAAAAGTTACTTTTTGTGAAAAGTTCACTCATCAATGAATACATTTTCAGGGCTGAAAATAGAACTGAGTTGTTCTACTTTCAACCCTGAAGACGCTCTTACAAGATGTGCAAAAGATGGGAAAAAGTAGTTTTTCAACATAATCAATCTCAGAAGAAATATTTATGAATGTCTTATTCTTATTCAATTATCTTAATAGATCTTATTTGGACCACCCCTCTTCCTCTTTTAATTTAATTGAAATTTTATCAACATGCCAAAAATTGCGAAAGTTTGAAATTTAAACTAATTTAACTGTTATAGAAGGATATCATTAGTTTTAAATATCCCTTTCTTCGTGGGCTAGAGTGGCCCAAGATTCCCATGTCAGCTTGTGGTTTCATTTCCGCCTCGAGTAGGCTTTAATTCATTGATAGAAGGGCGATAAGAATATTGTGGTATGCTGTAGATAGCTACTCCCCAAAGGACATGAACAGAGGTAAAACGAAATAACTAAATAACTTGACAAGGGGCTAGAACTGGACTCTGATTTGCAACCAAGGAAGTGTAACAATATCCAGAAGAACAGTAATAAATGAATAAAATGGCCGTAAAAATACGAAAACTGCTAATTCAATGTTTATATTTGGTACCTATTTTGGTATTATGATTGGATTAACTAGTGGTTTAATTCCTATTTTGTTTGAATTATTATTTTTAGAAATGCTGGGTGGAATCTATAGGTTCATTAAGCTTAGAATTTGAGACAGTCCAAAAGGACACCACTTCCCGATTATAAATAAGTCATTGTTTAAAAGCATATGCCAGAAAAAATACTTGAATATTCATAAAACGAAAGACAAACACTTGTGATCCCTTTGTCAGTGACGAACACATTTACTTCCCACTAAGCGTTTTATTTTATTTATTTATTTTTTTTAATATTACATTATTATTAATGATTTTGAGTGTACGTGTTTGTTTTTTCAGATTTAAATAGATTTGAAACCATACAGTTAAGGCATTATCTAAACAATATTTGATGGAACTGTTTTTTTTAATTATATTTATGTCAATGTGAATAAGACATTAACATTCCCATAAAAGTAAGAATAAGCCGACACAAGTTTCATATGCACTTTCAAGTGCAACGGAATTAAGATAAAATAGCCACTGTCCAAAAAAAAAATAANTCAATAATACTTAGTGGTGGCACGGAATTTCAGCTAACAGGACTTATACGACCTGTAAAGTAGTACTACAGCTTAATATATATATATAAACAAGATCAAAGCCAAACTAAAGAACTATAATTGGCCGACTGAATAAAGGAAGCTTTCCTTAAGCAATTTAAGTTTATTTTAACATTTGACTTTTTAACTTGTAAAGCCGCTAAAAGTACGCCAAAAAGTCAAGAAAATAATAGGGAAAATATTAAATAAATCAATTCTTAAATGTTTAGAAACGTACATAATCTTTCACTAATTTAAATAAGATGTATTGGGTTATAAATGATTTCTTACATATAAACTGTGCTTGATCATTTGTTTTCATCCTTAAAAAAAAAATGACTAACTTAATAATGAGTTTTAAAATTTTAAATTTAATTGCCAATAAAACCTGCTTTTATGCTTCAAATTGTGAAATTCTTGCTTTATTTAAATTCTTTAATACATTTTCAAATATGAATAAATAAATGCCTAAGGCTGAACAACTTTTAATACAAAATCCTGTTAGGAAAGTAACATACTTCTAGCTCCCTAAATTTCAGAAGAATCACCCAAATGAAAGTTATGTCTAAAATATTTAGATTACTCGTAGTTAGATTTATAAGGGCCAGAATCTGTGGTTGGAGTGTAATTATACCCTACCTGAGAAACAAATATGTTTTCGGCTGGTTCGAGGTTATCCAAATGCAATATTTCTTTGTCAACTGGGATGATATTCAACTTTCAATAAAAAATCTGCCACATGGATTAGCAATATGTATTTTACTAGGCATTAGCTTTTGTCTAAGCAATAAAAAAATACTTTTGTTGAAATTGAGGCGCAATTCAAATTGCTTTTGCTCAAACAGTTTAGCAAAGATAATAAATTATCATAAATAAAATTAAATAGTCATAATATACTTCTATAGATGCTGTCGAGTAGGAAGGTTAGTAATGAGAACATACATTTTGTAAGAACTTATCTGTAACTTTTATTAAAATTTTAAATCCCTCTTTCAACCACTCAGGATGATGGAGGGAGGAGCTATTTACAGTTTGCCACTATTCTAAACATCCATAGGGTGTGGCTGAATTATATGCAGAGACCTGAGGATAAATAGATGTGTCATTGGGGGATAGGTATGGCTGAGGACACAACCAGCAGTCATTACTGAAGGGTAATCATCAACATATACACAACTTGAGGGATTAGGCTGCGAAAACTTCCATCCAGCTGCAGGTCAGCAGCCATTATGGCCGCCACTGCAGGAGCTTTGTCAGACCATGAAGTATGCCGTCAGAGAGGAGTGCGGTACAAGAAGAGAACAAATTTATCGACATTGTGGGTTTGCAAATAGATTTCCATTAGTGAAGTTTCCTCCGGGGCTATCCACTCGAGGCGGACAATACGCAAGACATAAGTCACAAGGGTAATATGTTGGTGGAGGAGGGAAGCGGGCCCCCTAGGCACCCCAGTCCTCAGCGGCAGATGAGATTGCCACACGCTGCATTAGCTTTGGACGAGAGTACCTCGCGTCACCCACTCGCACCACCCGATTTTCACATCCTACCCTTGACCCGATAAGATAGCACACATAGGATATATTTAGTCTTTTTTTTTCGATACAGTAAATATAATAACTAGCTTAGAGAATGCTTTAAAGGGGTTATTAAGTATTGGTAAGTAATAAGTAGGATTGAAAAATTTAAATCCCTTAAAATCTTGAATTTGATAAAACGGTCATTCTTTTAAACACCTCTTTAATAGGAATATGCTCATTTAAAAATTTAGATTTCAGATTAGTAATTTCAGCTTTTTTGTGGATTCGCTAGTTAAAGAGTGAACCAGGCAATAGGAAGAAGGGTTTAAAAGAAGAACAGATAGTGTGAAAGTACAG
This sequence comes from Oncopeltus fasciatus, assembly GCA_000696205.2. Lineage (NCBI taxonomy): Eukaryota > Metazoa > Arthropoda > Insecta > Hemiptera > Lygaeidae > Oncopeltus > Oncopeltus fasciatus. Next base: position 115,469 of record KZ807911.1, on the reverse strand, counting down.
AATAATCGTATTTTTCAGGCATTTTGAACTTGAAGCTTAAAAAATGCTCAAAGACTAGAAGACAGACAGCGCCCAAGGAAGGCCCAGAGATCAAAATTAATTTAGCAGTAATATATAATAACAATGCTTTTTGCAATCTTTTTCTTTTATTACCTCCTATGCAATCACATTCGTTCATTAGTCTATAAAAATCATTGGAAAAGGCATAATTTCTCAATAAAAACTTGTTCAGGGTTAGACTCGAATCCGCTGGGTTTGTTTATTAGCAAATTTTACTTTTGTCAACAAATGTAACTTTTAACTATTTTTAATTTAGTAAGAATGGTGGTTTAACTGAAACCTATGATTAGAATATACCTCGTACACTGGAAGAGAAGGGGAGAGTGAAAGAGAGAGAGAGAGAGAGAGAGAGAGAGAGAGAGAGAGAGAGAGAGAGAGAGAGAGAGAGAAAATACTCATTGATTTAACAAGACTCTCTAATGAGACCAATGGTGGGAGGGGTGGTCTATTGAACCTTTTGGCAGGCTTAATCACGTCAAAATTATTTAGCTCTTTTGTAAACTTTGTGGAGGATACACTAATAGACTTTTAAATGTATTATGTACCAAACAAACAAACACATCAATTTATAAAGTTGTTAATAGATAAACAAGTAACGATTTGATCAAACTTTTCATTCTAATGAAACACAGTAAATATAATACATTATTAAACAATGGAACATTTTCACTAGTCTAAGGAAATCGAGGTATTTACGTTGGTAACAAGTGAAATATTTATTCGAGTCTTCACTGGTCTAACTAAGGAAAAACTAAAAATACGGTCTGTTAAAAAGTACATAATGCAGGGGCAATAGTACGCACACGCGCTGTATATGTATATGTAACTATATATATACTTGTCTGAGCGCTCTCCATAGTACTTACTTTTTAGATTTAAAAAAAAAAAATATATCTTTCAGGAGTAGAAAGGAGTTAGAGAGAGAAAAATTGAAAAATTACATATCTCAACGATACTTTAAGAGAAAAATTAGAATTAGAATTAGAAAAAAATTGTAGAATTTAATGAGCGTAAAATATATTTTTCTAAAATTTATGCTTTATAAATTTTTTAAAGAAAGACGCATATAAGGAAAGATATTAGATAGTATTACTTCGAGGGTTGGACATACACTTATTTTAAAACACATTGGTATTTAGGCTTACTAATGGAAAAAGGATTTTCGACTTAAATAGAACGGGAAAGTTTATAATATTTATATTTTATAACACATTTACAGAAGGTGCATATTGAAGAATTTAAAGAGCAATTCAACTGTTTAAGTGAGGATAGAGCCAGCCTCAGCGATATTAACTTTACAATAAAGTTGTAATAAATAAATAAAATGGGAAAACAAAATTAAACGCTCAAAACAGGAGTTAGAGAAGGAAGACGATTTAAAGGGATTTGTTCCCAAATAAAACACTTGAAATCAGTTTTCTTAAATCAATTTTATAAGACTTATTCCGTAGGAAAACATTCACTTTCAATAAGATAAGATAAAGTATGGAATTGAATGGTAGGAGACAATAAGAAAAAGATGGGACTGAAGGAACCCCATGTATGATATATTCTGATAAAAGGTTATGTACCCGACAGAGGGTCTCTTCGATGAAGGCTGCAGGTAAGCTTCATACAAAAGAAAAAAAATATCAAAAACTCTTTGCTATGCATGAAGCCCTGTGTCAACTTGCCCTAGGGATGCGGAGTGTAAGAAGGGGAGGTCGCAGTAATTTAGAGGTACCCTTATCCGACGTCTCATCACCAGCACGTTCCAGGCAGTGGACACTTCAAGAGAAGGAAAATGAATTTCCAAAGCAAACTCCCATTACAAAGGGTTAGGGGGATTTGACTTAGAAGGTAAAGATCTAACAGACCCCCCACAGCATAGACTTCACGAAGAAAACTTTGGGTTTGGGGCTAATTTCACAGTGAATGTTGCCTTGCACGCATTTAGAAGGGCTCTTGTCGAGTATGCTCAAATTGTGAATTGGAGACATTTATCAGAGCATATGGTGTGATGGAGAGATACTACTAAATCATTAATGATATAAAAATGAATGACTAACCCTTCCTCATAAAGTACAAAAGCTTGTTTGTCAACGGTCGACGGTCAAATAGCTACTTCCAATATAATGTATAAAAAATTCGAAGATGCTTTGACGATGGTCAACCCTCATTTTTCAAGAGTGGTTATTTTATTAATACCTGAAGACCGAGAATGAATGAAATTTCTGCCAATCCCCCCCCCTCCCAAAAAAGTGCTTTATATAAGGACGTTATAGAACATTACATGGGGATTGTAATTCTGACAGTGAAGACCGATAACTGTAGATATAACAACGATATTAATGCACATATCGGTATAGCGAATTGATATATAATTTAATTAATTGAACATCAATATCAATAAGATTGATTGCTGGTATAAAGTCCCCTTTATATGTCAGTGAAGCCCCCCCCCCCCAACCCACAGGTGTAACAACAATATTCATGAATACTGGAAAGACGTTCCGCTACAGGAATAGGTTCCAAAGAGGGCGGTGCTAAAACAGGTCATTGCTACAACAAAGTTTAGTACTGCTGTAAATTTACTTCGATCAGACTTCTACCCTTGTTTCTAGGCCCTTGTTCTCGTCCACCACATAACACTCCTTAGTGTCTTATATCTGCAGGGCAATAACTACTCTTACAGCAAATATTTATGTTTATGCAATAATCTTATAAAGGCACAAGGTACCCAAAGAAATATAAACATATAGTATGATCTATATTACTTATTTATTATCAATAATTTAAAATTATTGTGCTGGATACATTAATTAGGGTTCCCGCCAGGATGAAAAAAAAAGACTCCAAAATTATTGGGTAATTATTTTATTTTATTAATGCCAACGTTTCGGCTTAACTTGTCATCATCAGGTCGATAATGACGTATGGAGAGATCTCTGAGGGAGATTAAAGTCACATCGCAGATTGCAGTACTAAATTGAGTTTAGTAACTTATCAGTGCAGATGTTTAGTTCTGCAGTCTGCCATGTGACAAGTTAAGCCGAAACATTGGCAATAATGAAATAAAATAATTACCCTATAATTTGGAGTATTTTATTTTCCTAATCCAGGCCGAAACCCTAATTCATTTCTCCAGCAAATACTGGACGGCCACCAACCATATAAAATTATTATGGCTATAAAAAATTATAAATTTCAACAATACTTTTAACAAGGGCGTTCTCTCGTTATATGCCATAAATAAAAAAAAAAAAAATTTTTTTTGGAGCACTTGACATTCTAAGATAAACTCGAGAAAAAAGATTGGCTTCGTTGCTGCTCTAAATGAGGCTCACTATAAATATTAAGATATAATCGAAATACATTCAATGTAAAAAGTTATTTATTTTTTATTTTCCGAAAACTTATTATCTGATCAAGTTTTTATTACCAAATGTTTATTTATTTTATAAATAAATTATATTTAGAA
>KZ807911.1:49390-72910 GCA_000696205.2 Oncopeltus fasciatus | reverse complement strand
TATTTTAAACACCCATGGCTCAGGACAAGCTTCTATATTATAAATAAAAGATTGACCTGGGCGGGATTTGAACCCGCGGCGTCAGGATTGCGAGACCCGCACGGATCCCCTGAGCTATCCCGGCGCCCCCCGAAATTGTTAGATTTTCGGCCAGGGTGTAAAATGAATACGACAGTACATCTGTCGTCTAAGAAGTAACAAGACTTACCATCAACGAAAATTTATACATACATCAACATAGCCTTGATGATGGTTTACATTGTAAGCCAAATCGATGACAATTGATAAAATTAATTAATTTTTTTTCCTGGCCGAAACCCTGAACACTTTTGTACTGCCTCGAGACTGCCAACTCATATAAACCATGTCATCTCATTCAGCCACCAGTAAAGCGATTTGAAAAAAAAAAAAAAAATCTCAAAACCTAATTCGGTTTCTTTATTTAAATTTTAGACTAGTGTCCACAGGCATAAACACACACTTTTTCATACATAAGTTTAAATTAATTATAGACCACTAAAACCATAAAACACATATATATTAGCAATAAAAGAAATATTAAAGACAAAGAGAAAGTTTTGATTACATACAATTAAGAGATATTTCATTACAAAAAGAAATTAATTTTTATTATGGAACATATAAATAAACTGTATAAAAAATAATATTTTGAATAATGAAATATGAAAAGTGGTGCAGTAAAGGGAGAAACAAAATAAATGACTCCAAATAAGTCCAAGTTATTTTCCAACTACGAACATAATCTCCTTACTACGTTATGCTCAATAGCTCCCCAAACCTCGATTCCATCTTGACTCATAACTTAACTGGGGCGAGCGTGCAAGACAAGATCTCAAACACGGAATCCCAAACAGACTTATTAACAGGCGCTCACAACTTAATAGAAAACCAACTATCTATTTGACTGCAACAGATCTGGACTTACGCTACAGAATCCTTCAAATCCAAAATCCTAAACAGACTTATTAACAGGCGCTCACAACTTTATAGAAAACCAACTATCTATTTGACTGCAACAGATCTGGACTTACGCTACAGAACCCTTCAAATCCAAAATCCTAAGAATAATTGCAAATGCTCCATATTATTTCCTGAACTCCACCCTCACCATCACCATCTTAGTATCCCGTACGTCCAAGACCTCATCTCCATCCGCTTCATACATAACCATTTTAGACTCCTATTTCACCCTTATCCATGTGACCAATCCCTGTCGTCGGGTTCCTAACCCTCCAATCTGACGGCAACATCGAAGATGGCCTCGCGCCCTCCCGGACCTTAGGCCTAAATTTACTGGGAGTGGGGTCAATGGACTCTTACTCACTCTATTCTGAACCTGTCACTTTTGTTTTCTTTCTATTTCTGTATTTATTTTATTTTAATATATTTTCATTTTTTTTTTTATTCTTATTAAAAAATTCATGATATGATCAAATTATAAAATATTTTTAACCCCAATATAAAAAAAAAATGAAGAATTAAAAAATAATATACATAGTAAAAAGTGTGTGAGCTACTTAAGCAATGAATGTCATAGTGAAGTGGATATTATCTTATTTTCACAAGTGAGGGTAAGACAACATTAAAGCAGCAATATACATGACAGCTGAAAGAAGGAATAACTTTTATAGTTTTTCAAGATTAAGTCTTCAATATTTACATGGCGTTTTTATTTTTATGTAATTCATTTCATCTAAAAATAAAGAGATGATCATTTTAGAAATTCTACAGTTTGCATGCGCTAACAGAATTTATAGTAGCGGTTATGATTTCAGATAAGTAGAGAGTAAATGAAAATTATTTCCTTAAAATGCAATTGCGAACAAATACTAATTGGATAATCAGAATGATCAATGGAAAAAACAGAGACATAACAGTAATAAGTGCACCAGTGGTAATAACCAAACATATCTTCTTTATCTTTAAGGGTTAGTAAAATAAAACCCATTGTGGGGGATGAAATAAAAACGCAAATAAATAACCGGCCGAACTAAATCGTAAATAAGACTTTCAAAAAGCCGTTAAGAGTTTAATGGCCACCTGTTGTTCTGAAGAGCCCCTCTTGACCGCGGAGCCTCCTCATAAGATTCTTTACTTCCTTCATTAATGACCAATGAAAGCCTAGGAATTACTATAAGATGAATAAATCACAACTGCTATTGTAAACAAAACTGACAAAATGGGACACTCAAGTGTGTCCCTCCTTGAGGGGTAGGAGGGGAATATTTTTTGGTTTCCAAACATTTCTTTGTGGGGGTCTTCAGTGCCCCAGGCGGTCCAGATAGTGGCAATAATACAAATTTTTTTGGGTTACATATTATTATTTTTTTATTTTTCAAATTCCAAGACCGAATCCCCGACCAATCCCTCCCCATACAAATGAATATTTTTCAGTGCAAAAATGGGGGGGGGGAGAGAAAATTTTATCAAATTAAGAAAACTTAACGAATTTAGATGTAAGTATGACATGTTAAAATATCATCCTTCTTAAGGAAAATTAGAAACCTGAGACTAACCCTTTCACTATAATATCCATTTCTGCTGCCTCAACATGAATACTCTGACTGTTTGTGAGAGTGTGGGGTTTGTGTAAATTTAAGTGAACGACATTTTTCATGACTGGTAGAGAGGATCAGAGAAAACATCGTAAAAATGTTTCAAAACTCTGCCATGAGAAGAACCTCAAAAACTTATTTATTTTGAATAGGAAAAAATAGTAAATAGGTACGTCACTGATAACAATAAACAAGATAAGTAGTGCTCTATAATCTCATACTTTCAAACTATTACATACACGAATTAAGTGCTTGTGGTGGGAAATTAGAATAATACATTTTTATATTGTTAATAACCTTATATAATATTTGTAAGTTAATAACCATATGATTTCATAAGCGAAGTAAATATCGTCATAGTTAAAATCATACATTTATTTTCTTTATAATATTTCGAGAGTATATATATAAATACATTTGTTAAACCTTAACCTTAAAGAATTGTTAAAAATTCTATATTCTACCTCAAAAGTAAAACATGGCCTCCAGTGGGTAAACATTGAAATGCACATTTAAAATTGTTGGAAATGTTGACACAAATTATTTTATGCTTTGAAATTTAGCTATTTTTAAGTGACATATATGAGATAATAAAAGTTTGTCAAGCAAGGATCTGCGTAAACACAGCATATTTCTCATTTTTCATTCAAGATGGACTGATGTTAGAGTAAATAAATAATTAGAGCACACAAGCCGCAGAGGGCAATGTGTGTGAAATGTAAGATCGTCTAAGCCAAGCCGCCTCTAGACAAAAAAAAATATATATATATCTACATCCGTTTTATCAGAATCGAGAAGAGAGCTTTTCGTAGATTCGAGAAAACGTTCATGCAACGTTCCATGCGCAACGCATGGATAGTTACATGTGTTTTCGTATAATATAATAATAATAATAATAATAACAATTATATTAACGACTACTAGTTTTGATTTCTCTTCCCCTGCTGTAGCAATTAAAGGAGTCAAGCTACATTTAGCACGCTCAATTCAAACAATCTCAATTAATTATTAGTTATTATTATTAACGTATTCCTGTCTATAAACATTTTAGTAAGACTAATAATAACAAAGCAATAAGTTCCACCCTTCCCTTTCCCTAGGCCTATTTCAGACATAAACAAACTAACAAACGGTTTGCATGAAGAAGATCATATAACGAATTTGGAATAATTATTTCAAAATTAGCAGACACTAGAGAGTGAAAAAAATAACACAATATTTTATTATGTTTTAGAAACTGTTTTTTTTTTTTTTCGCATTCTTGGAGATGGCTTCCTGATTGCACAAGAGTAGTTTATTTAACTAAAATGTGAAGACTTAAACTCGACAAAAATCTCTTTGCCTGAAGTTTTTCCGAAAGTTGAGCTAAAACATTCTCGGGAGGATTCCGTGAGGGGTAGAAACTGCTCTCATTCATGCTAGCAGGCACTATGGGCATTCAACTATCTCTAAGTTGATTCAACAACAGGTGGCTAATTTTCTGACGGCGGCTTATCTCTGAACAGGGATATTCGGAGCCTGACTTAACCTCCCAATAAAACTCCTGCTAAATATGCCTGTAGGATGGATCTCGTTTATACGAAAAAAAAAAACATGTCCATCTAATACGTGATAATTTTCCAATGAGCCGCTAGCCAAATACAAGCGTAATAATTAGCTTCAGTTAACTGCAGGCTAGCAGGTCCCTGTCGTTTTTTGAATGGATTTATATCATACTAAATTATCTTTAATACATGACCACATTCAAAGACCTACTTTGAAAGATTAGACAATGACATCAATAGTTTATTACAAGTCATAGTTACCTGAAAAACAGTAATTTTGAAATAACAAAATAAACCCATAAGAAAAGCTTTTTGAAAAAAAAATGTAGTCCATTAAGAGGTTGGTCATACATCATCCATGTAATACTGGAGCAAATGAAGAACAATGAGACTGTAAAAAGGTTGTTTTACAAATTGATGACGATTTATTATTTAGAATGAATATGATGCAGAAACAGGTGTGCCATATGGCGCAGCTGAAGAAGCCGCGAAATCGATAAGTACTCAATTCATTGAGGAACAAGATTTTTCAAAGAAAAGTATCTTTCTCATACCTTATATTCTCCGTCTTCATTGGTTTCTACAAACCATCTTCCGTTGGCGAGCGCTTTCGGACATTGTCCATCTTCTGGCCGAATACATACGTTCACTGTCACGGTCCGTATTCAACTATCATACCTTCTATTATCAGTCTTCATCGGTTTCTGCAATTTCTTGGCCAAGAAGATGGACAATGTCCGAAAGTGCTCGCCAACAGAAGATGGTTTGTAGAAACCAATGAAGACGGACAATGGAAGGTATGACAATAATTTTTAAAGTATTTTGTCGGCCCACGGTCCTTACATATAAGAGAAAATAAAGTACTACTAAAAAAATCAGGAACATTTTTTTTTCTTATATGTATATATTTCAACGTTTTAGCTAACCTTATAAACCATCTTCAATGATGAAAAAAAATGGTACTTAGTTCTGATAAATGTTACTTTAAAAAAAATATAATTATGTTAACCAAAACTATGTACGAATTGACGAAATTTTGGCAAAATATGTACGAATAACAAATTCAACACGGTACAAGTACATCTGATATAAAATAAACAGTTTGACATGGAATACTTCCCGAAATACCTCCAAATAGATAAATTATCATACCTAAATTTAACTTTTATGTTTGTTAAAATTTTGTGTGTATTGTGTATGTGTCTGAATGTATGTATCTGATTTTTGTTTGGTAAAAAAGCATGTTACGGATTAGCTTATGTCGACCCATGGCATGCCAGAGAACATGTCCGGACAGCACAACTTTCAGGTCATCAGGAATTATTCTACATATCAAATGAAGAATCGTAGAAAATAAGAACTGGTTATTCTCTAATAAACTCTTGGATTTAGTGATCCCAATTTTCAGGGCTTTCAGGTATTAGGGAATTTCACAAGCTAGCTTTTGTCACTGATTTTCTATATCAATTTCTATCTAATTTTGTATAATTTCTTTAATTCAAGATTGAAGTAGTAAGGGACATAATTATGAGAATGCATCTCTTTTACAACTGGCAGACTGCAGACCACACGATTTTGAACTAGGCTGTTAAGCTGTTATAATTTGTATTATTTGCTGAAGAATGAATTTTTGAAAATAAATACATATTAACGCTGGTAAATACGTATTCACGTCTTTGCACTTTGTTGCATCTATTTTTGAGACAAATTAGAACCATTATTAAGGCTCACCTATCTTTAGACGTTTAAAATATTTACAGAATATAATATTAGAGAAAAATATACGAAAAAGGAAAACAATATACTATAATGAAATTACATTTAAAAAAAAAATTAAAATATCTTCAGTGCTATAATTATTTGCAAATATTTGACCTAATTTCAAACATTTAACGTAATTTAAATATAAAACATATTTTATTCATATGCATGTGTGTGTGTAAATAAGTCAAAACGATAAAAATATATTAAAAATTAAAGTTTATGTCTTCAGCAATTAAAGAAGAGGATGGGAGATTTCAATTATTGTTACTTTAATGTATTGAAATTATACATTTTTCGCGTTGCCATGTTTATTTAAACTTTATTTCAATTCTCAAGCATTATTTGAATAGTTTTGAGAATATTGATAAGCTAACTTATCTTTAGTCTGTAATCGCTTAAGTGCCGTCCTTCAAAAATATTGTATTCTCGAAATATATTGTAAAATGTCTAAGGCGCATTGAAAATGGGCATAAAAAATGCTCAGTATTTGTAAATAAATGTACAAAGTGCAAACAAGTGTACTTTTCTCTTCCTAGACTGAAGACAACCATTATACGACGCAAGTGATGTGTAAATTTTTTTTTTTATTACCTTTATTTACATATTACATTCTGTTGAAATAAATAAAAACATTTTGTAATTTGATAACAATAAATAATTTTTTTTTTTTTAAATGACAGTAATGAAAGTCACATGAGGAGAGAAGGTGAACAGTGACACCACCTACAGTCTCTTATCGTGCCTCGTTTCAAGGTCATCAACTTTTATTAGTTCATAAAATGTACATTTGAGATGTGTAAATTAAATAGATTTTTCAAGTTTGAAGATGGACATTAAACTCTGTGATTATTTAGATCTGACAAACCGAAAAAGACAATGGGAAGAAAAAATAACGAAGAAAAAGATCAATATTTTATTTTCCCAAATTTCCATAAGTTTTCATAAAAATGTTAGTTAAACAAAAGTTAGTGATATTACCCATTATCTACATTTTTTCGATAAATAATAATAGTGAGAAATTCAATTTAGTTTATCAGTAAGCCCCTCCTTCCTAATCCTTTTTCAGCCATTGCTAAATGCATAATTCGGAATGTATAATACGGAAAATGGTATACATATTGCTTAAAACAACAAGGTTCGTTCAATTTGAGTTTATGGCTCTTATATTCTTTCCACGTAGCTTATAACAATTACTCAGAAATCTAATTGCATGTATACAATAAATGCGAGAAAATTGAATAAAAAAATATAACTACTTCAGCCGGGACTCGAACCCGGATCTCCTGCTTGCCGGGCTGACTTGTTACTAATTACACCACCGAGGCTAGCCAGATAACATGCCAGCCGAGCAAGCAGGAGATTCGGGTTCGCGTCCCGACTGAGGCACGAAGATTTTTTTTATTCAATTCCCTTGCATTTCTTGTATAAAACTAATGTGGGATTAAATACCACAACAAATAAAATATTTAAAAAAAAAACAAAGCTAATTGCAGTTCTTTCAGCTTATCTCAGCTTCCCAAAACCCAACTGTACTTTAAGCGTAATTCCAATTATTGGGAATTTTATTTTTCAATATTTAATAATAAATTACTGCAAAGCATCCAATTAATTCATTTATTCACATCATTGCTGGTACATGTATCATGTACTATATTCATATGTATAAATGTATATGTATCGATATTCTTTATATTATTTTTTAACTTTAATAAATAAATAAAAATGATGTATTATTGATAATGATATGTTATATAAATGACATGTTTTCTGTTACTTGAATGGACTATATTTCTATTGGTGTAAGAGTTTAACTCGGCGAAGCCCTGAAAGGAGAATGGCAAAAGACGTGTGACAGTAGCAAGGTGGGTAGCTTGACTTCCCCGAGGAGATCCTTCTACAAGGAGCCGAGATGGAGAGACGAAAAGGCCCCGTAGAACTAGAAGTGAGGTCTTCGACCTTCTGACTCCCATTGTTCTCAGCCTTCGTCTAACTGTCCCGCCGTACCGACATATTTCGGGGAGTCCAAGCTCCAAGTTTCCGCAATGCTTCTCTCATTGTTTGGTGAAAGGAAAGGGGTCATTGTCGTGGTCGTACGTAAGGAGTTACATAGTGATATTCGACAATCCAACAAGTGGGGGCTAACCTGAACCATTCATTTTAATTTCACGGCCTAGAAACTGCAATTAGTTGTTTTCCATATATATCAATTGCATTTATTCACACGTATATTTGAAATAAATAGTTTGCAAAAATATATAATAAATGAATAAAGTTATAATTAAGTGTAAATTATAACAATATGTAAGGTTTTTAAACCTTATTTACTTATCTAATATATTTTATCACCTTTTTTTATACACATTTTTAAACCATATGCACATTTAGCATAATTACGAGCTAACTTTTAAATAGATTTCATATTGAAAGGTTCATATCTGTAAAAGCTATTTAAGTTTATGCTCCATAACAGGTAAAGTACGCGAAGCTATGTTTTGAAAGTTATTGTTCTTGTTTTTTTATTGTTCTTAGAAAAAGAGGTCGCTAACTTTTAGAATTTACATAAACACGTTTCTTTTAAATAATTTATTGATTAGAAAAATAGATACTTAGAGTAAATACTTAAAATATGCTTTGTTCATAACTGCAGTTCTTAAATATTGACATCTACGTAAATGCAACGATTGTGCAAAGAGGAAAGTCATATATAATTTTAACTACCCCTTTTCAAGGGAAATTTAAATCGATGTGAGCGTGTGAGCCTGTATGCAAATATATTATTAATTTATTCATAACTTTTAAATATGCACATGTATATCCTTCGTTAATGAGCCAGAATTCGCTCTGAGCCCCTAACTCTTAATATTTATCACCTAAATATTTAATATTATAAATATCTTATCTTAATATTTACTAACTCATTAAGAAGAATGATAACTTTTAAAATCAGGAACAAATTTGAAACCTAGGATTCATTATTTATTAATTTATAATAAAATCCGTTTTAGAATATATTTATATTGTGCTGTCTACTTGTCTGAAAACACGTCTGTAATTTTATCAATTTGGAAAACTGAAAAAAAAAATAAAGGGAATCATGCAGCCAAATTTGAAATCAATCTGTTCAGTTCCTTAAAATATTTTGCAGTTAACGATAACTTTCGAACGAATTACTGCTGATACTATACCACTCCTAAACTAAGCTAGTGACTGTTAAACATATAAACATAAATCTCACAAACAGTAATTATTTCTTTCACTACCACCAACTCACTTTACTCAATAGAAAGGGAAAAATTTCAAAAGTTTGTGTCTACCTTTAAGTAGCTATAGAAATTTATATATAATTACTGTATTAATTGTTAATATGTATTACAAATTATAAATTTATTTAAAATACAAATTAAGATCATGGGTAAGGGTCTATCTATAGTTAATAATCTATTCCAAACTACGATAGTTCTGGGTAGGCTTTTAACTTTCTACAAAAGCGTTCCTTGAACTCCCTTAATTTGCGAGGGTTCATCCCCATGGAAATCCCTGTCAATGCTTGGAGTTCTAGAATAGCCTCAACATACACAGGACAAAAGCTATCCGAAGAAGTTAAATCTGTTCTGTAAAGCTCACAGGTCAAACGATTCGGGACAATCGGCTTAGACTAAATACGGCCGTNTGCAAAAATATATAATAAATGAATAAAGTTATAATTAAGTGTAAATTATAACAATATGTAAGGTTTTTAAACCTTATTTACTTATCTAATATATTTTATCACCTTTTTTTATACACATTTTTAAACCATATGCACATTTAGCATAATTACGAGCTAACTTATAAATAGATTTCATATTTTTTTTGGATCTACCTTGACCGAACCCCAACTAAAATCATCTAAGAATAAGTAAAAAAAAATTACTTTAAAATAGTTTTAATTTTATCTGACCTTTTACTAGAAATATTTTAGAGAAATTTATCGATTTATATTTATAGATCCTATCGATTAAGATCTATAAAAATTTTAAAAAATCATGCCATGGTACTAATGTGAATTCATGAATTTCCTTACAGTAAATCAGCTAAAATGATACGAACCGTATTAACATTACTATTTCTGTAAAAAAATGAAATGTTTTTTTAATCATAATATTATTCATTCTGATTTAATAACTCTTTTTTTTAAAACTGATTTATATGCAAAAAAAAAACCCAAAAAACCGTTTTGTCGATCATTTCACAAGCAAAACTTCTTTCGCATTCCCGCGCCTTAAAAATATTCTTTTTGTAGTGGAAGTTTCCTAATAATGGGTATTGGGGGGAAAAGTTTCGAAAGAAGAAAGGACGCAGAGGATACAGGAGTATTGAAAGGGCTTGCTCCCCTCAGCTGGGAGTGAGCCGGCGTCACTCTCGTGAGCCCCGTCTGAGCCAGGTAGGCACCGGCTTCTTTGCTCCCCAAATTAGGAGGGTTCCTTTTGACCCAGAGGCCTCGGAGCACGGGGAGGCAGATGTCGAGGGAGGGTGGCTCGATACCAGCCAGCCACGCTACAACCCCTCTAGATAAATAAGTTCGAATGAAGTGAACTTGAAAGAAGATTTATTTTAAAAAGAGAGTACAAATACTTAGTTACACTTACAGACTAGGGACTACACTGAATGCGGGATGCATGGATCCCAGGGTATATGTAGTGTTTACAAACAAAGAAAGTGCTGGTGAAGGGTCGGTGCCGCCAAAGGGATAAAGGTAGACTGCAGCCGACAAAGAGTTCCAGACGGGTTCATGTTGTAAATTTAGGGGTTGAGTGTCTTTGACTGGTGAAGGGTCGGTGCCGCCAAAGGGATGGCAAGTAGAGTTCGTGCCGACAGAGGGATTTGTATAAGTCCCCCCTTCTTAAGCGTGAAGTGTCCTCACGAACGAAAAAGGTGATGTGATATTTGCCGGAAGTGGAGGTGCTGATGGTGGTGGCCATCAAGGGTGCAGCTTGATTGTATTTTCTACATACCTATAGGGTACTTTTCTCACCATTTTAATTTTAACAATGCAGTTCTTATGGACTATGTAAATAAATATTTTTCCTAAGGCAATTTTCACACATGGAGTTTAGCATANGGAGTTCTAGAATAGCTTCAACATTCACAGGACAAAAGCTATCCGAAGAAGTTAAATCTGTTCTGTAAAGCTCACAGGTCAAACGATTCGGGACAATCGGCTTAGACTAAATACGGCCGTCGGACGAAATAGTGTCGTCTCAATCTTCCTTCAGACGATTATAGTAAATGCACTGTATTGCTCTGAACCTCAAGTAAGGGTTCTATTCAAACGCCATATCTTCAGATTTTGGAAGACACCCACGTTCCGCATTGCCCTCAGCTTGTAGCAGAAAGTTCTACACGCATGCTATCCCTGTCAGTGCTTGGAGTTCTAGAATAGCTTCAACATTCACAGGACAAAAGCTATCCGAAGAAGTTAAATCTGTTCTGTAAAGCTCACAGGTCAAACGATTCGGGACAATCGGCTTAGACTAAATACGGCCGTCGGACGAAATAGTGTCGTCTCAATCTTCCTTCAGACGATTATAGTAAATGCACTGTATTGCTCTGAACCTCAAGTAAGGGTTCTATTCAAACGCCATATCTTCAGATTTTGGAAGACACCCACGTTCCGCATTGCCCTCAGCTTGTAGCAGAAAGTTCTACACGCATGCTATCCCTGTCAGTGCTTGGAGTTCTAGAATAGCTTCAACATTCACAGGACAAAAGCTATCCGAAGAAGTTAAATCTGTTCTGTAAAGCTCACAGGTCAAACGATTCGGGACAATCGGCTTAGACTAAATACGGCCGTCGGACGAAATAGTGTCGTCTCAATCTTCCTTCAGACGATTATAGTAAATGCACTGTATTGCTCTGAACCTCAAGTAAGGGTTCTATTCAAACGCCATATCTTCAGATTTTGGAAGACACCCACGTTCCGCATTGCCCTCAGCTTGTAGCAGAAAGTTCTACACGCATGCTATCCCTGTCAGTGCTTGGAGTTCTAGAATAGCTTCAACATTCACAGGACAAAAGCTATCCGAAGAAGTTAAATCTGTTCTGTAAAGCTCACAGGTCAAACGATTCGGGACAATCGGCTTAGACTAAATACGGCCGTCGGACGAAATAGTGTCGTCTCAATCTTCCTTCAGACGATTATAGTAAATGCACTGTATTGCTCTGAACCTCAAGTAAGGGTTCTATTCAAACGCCATATCTTCAGATTTTGGAAGACACCCACGTTCCGCATTGCCCTCAGCTTGTAGCAGAAAGTTCTACACGCATGCTATCCCTGTCAGTGCTTGGAGTTCTAGAATAGCTTCAACATTCACAGGACAAAAGCTATCCGAAGAAGTTAAATCTGTTCTGTAAAGCTCACAGGTCAAACGATTCGGGACAATCGGCTTAGACTAAATACGGCCGTCGGACGAAATAGTGTCGTCTCAATCTTCCTTCAGACGATTATAGTAAATGCACTGTATTGCTCTGAACCTCAAGTAAGGGTTCTATTCAAACGCCATATCTTCAGATTTTGGAAGACACCCACGTTCCGCATTGCCCTCAGCTTGTAGCAGAAAGTTCTACACGCATGCTATCCCTGTCAGTGCTTGGAGTTCTAGAATAGCTTCAACATTCACAGGACAAAAGCTATCCGAAGAAGTTAAATCTGTTCTGTAAAGCTCACAGGTCAAACGATTCGGGACAATCGGCTTAGACTAAATACGGCCGTCGGACGAAATAGTGTCGTCTCAATCTTCCTTCAGACGATTATAGTAAATGCACTGTATTGCTCTGAACCTCAAGTAAGGGTTCTATTCAAACGCCATATCTTCAGATTTTGGAAGACACCCACGTTCCGCATTGCCCTCAGCTTGTAGCAGAAAGTTCTACACGCATGCTATCCCTGTCAGTGCTTGGAGTTCTAGAATAGCTTCAACATTCACAGGACAAAAGCTATCCGAAGAAGTTAAATCTGTTCTGTAAAGCTCACAGGTCAAACGATTCGGGACAATCGGCTTAGACTAAATACGGCCGTCGGACGAAATAGTGTCGTCTCAATCTTCCTTCAGACGATTATAGTAAATGCACTGTATTGCTCTGAACCTCAAGTAAGGGTTCTATTCAAACGCCATATCTTCAGATTTTGGAAGACACCCACGTTCCGCATTGCCCTCAGCTTGTAGCAGAAAGTTCTACACGCATGCTATCCCTGTCAGTGCTTGGAGTTCTAGAATAGCTTCAACATTCACAGGACAAAAGCTATCCGAAGAAGTTAAATCTGTTCTGTAAAGCTCACAGGTCAAACGATTCGGGACAATCGGCTTAGACTAAATACGGCCGTCGGACGAAATAGTGTCGTCTCAATCTTCCTTCAGACGATTATAGTAAATGCACTGTATTGCTCTGAACCTCAAGTAAGGGTTCTATTCAAACGCCATATCTTCAGATTTTGGAAGACACCCACGTTCCGCATTGCCCTCAGCTTGTAGCAGAAAGTTCTACACGCATGCTATCCCTGTCAGTGCTTGGAGTTCTAGAATAGCTTCAACATTCACAGGACAAAAGCTATCCGAAGAAGTTAAATCTGTTCTGTAAAGCTCACAGGTCAAACGATTCGGGACAATCGGCTTAGACTAAATACGGCCGTCGGACGAAATAGTGTCGTCTCAATCTTCCTTCAGACGATTATAGTAAATGCACTGTATTGCTCTGAACCTCAAGTAAGGGTTCTATTCAAACGCCATATCTTCAGATTTTGGAAGACACCCACGTTCCGCATTGCCCTCAGCTTGTAGCAGAAAGTTCTACACGCATGCTATCCCTGTCAGTGCTTGGAGTTCTAGAATAGCTTCAACATTCACAGGACAAAAGCTATCCGAAGAAGTTAAATCTGTTCTGTAAAGCTCACAGGTCAAACGATTCGGGACAATCGGCTTAGACTAAATACGGCCGTCGGACGAAATAGTGTCGTCTCAATCTTCCTTCAGACGATTATAGTAAATGCACTGTATTGCTCTGAACCTCAAGTAAGGGTTCTATTCAAACGCCATATCTTCAGATTTTGGAAGACACCCACGTTCCGCATTGCCCTCAGCTTGTAGCAGAAAGTTCTACACGCATGCTATCCCTGTCAGTGCTTGGAGTTCTAGAATAGCTTCAACATTCACAGGACAAAAGCTATCCGAAGAAGTTAAATCTGTTCTGTAAAGCTCACAGGTCAAACGATTCGGGACAATCGGCTTAGACTAAATACGGCCGTCGGACGAAATAGTGTCGTCTCAATCTTCCTTCAGACGATTATAGTAAATGCACTGTATTGCTCTGAACCTCAAGTAAGGGTTCTATTCAAACGCCATATCTTCAGATTTTGGAAGACACCCACGTTCCGCATTGCCCTCAGCTTGTAGCAGAAAGTTCTACACGCATGCTATCCCTGTCAGTGCTTGGAGTTCTAGAATAGCTTCAACATTCACAGGACAAAAGCTATCCGAAGAAGTTAAATCTGTTCTGTAAAGCTCACAGGTCAAACGATTCGGGACAA
This sequence comes from Oncopeltus fasciatus, assembly GCA_000696205.2. Lineage (NCBI taxonomy): Eukaryota > Metazoa > Arthropoda > Insecta > Hemiptera > Lygaeidae > Oncopeltus > Oncopeltus fasciatus. The sequence goes on along the minus strand of KZ807911.1, from coordinate 58,463 downwards.
TCGGCTTAGACTAAATACGGCCGTCGGACGAAATAGTGTCGTCTCAATCTTCCTTCAGACGATTATAGTAAATGCACTGTATTGCTCTGAACCTCAAGTAAGGGTTCTATTCAAACGCCATATCTTCAGATTTTGGAAGACACCCACGTTCCGCATTGCCCTCAGCTTGTAGCAGAAAGTTCTACACGCATGCTATCCCTGTCAGTGCTTGGAGTTCTAGAATAGCTTCAACATTCACAGGACAAAAGCTATCCGAAGAAGTTAAATCTGTTCTGTAAAGCTCACAGGTCAAACGATTCGGGACAATCGGCTTAGACTAAATACGGCCGTCGGACGAAATAGTGTCGTCTCAATCTTCCTTCAGACGATTATAGTAAATGCACTGTATTGCTCTGAACCTCAAGTAAGGGTTCTATTCAAACGCCATATCTTCAGATTTTGGAAGACACCCACGTTCCGCATTGCCCTCAGCTTGTAGCAGAAAGTTCTACACGCATGCTATCCCTGTCAGTGCTTGGAGTTCTAGAATAGCTTCAACATTCACAGGACAAAAGCTATCCGAAGAAGTTAAATCTGTTCTGTAAAGCTCACAGGTCAAACGATTCGGGACAATCGGCTTAGACTAAATACGGCCGTCGGACGAAATAGTGTCGTCTCAATCTTCCTTCAGACGATTATAGTAAATGCACTGTATTGCTCTGAACCTCAAGTAAGGGTTCTATTCAAACGCCATATCTTCAGATTTTGGAAGACACCCACGTTCCGCATTGCCCTCAGCTTGTAGCAGAAAGTTCTACACGCATGCTATCCCTGTCAGTGCTTGGAGTTCTAGAATAGCTTCAACATTCACAGGACAAAAGCTATCCGAAGAAGTTAAATCTGTTCTGTAAAGCTCACAGGTCAAACGATTCGGGACAATCGGCTTAGACTAAATACGGCCGTCGGACGAAATAGTGTCGTCTCAATCTTCCTTCAGACGATTATAGTAAATGCACTGTATTGCTCTGAACCTCAAGTAAGGGTTCTATTCAAACGCCATATCTTCAGATTTTGGAAGACACCCACGTTCCGCATTGCCCTCAGCTTGTAGCAGAAAGTTCTACACGCATGCTATCCCTGTCAGTGCTTGGAGTTCTAGAATAGCTTCAACATTCACAGGACAAAAGCTATCCGAAGAAGTTAAATCTGTTCTGTAAAGCTCACAGGTCAAACGATTCGGGACAATCGGCTTAGACTAAATACGGCCGTCGGACGAAATAGTGTCGTCTCAATCTTCCTTCAGACGATTATAGTAAATGCACTGTATTGCTCTGAACCTCAAGTAAGGGTTCTATTCAAACGCCATATCTTCAGATTTTGGAAGACACCCACGTTCCGCATTGCCCTCAGCTTGTAGCAGAAAGTTCTACACGCATGCTATCCCTGTCAGTGCTTGGAGTTCTAGAATAGCTTCAACATTCACAGGACAAAAGCTATCCGAAGAAGTTAAATCTGTTCTGTAAAGCTCACAGGTCAAACGATTCGGGACAATCGGCTTAGACTAAATACGGCCGTCGGACGAAATAGTGTCGTCTCAATCTTCCTTCAGACGATTATAGTAAATGCACTGTATTGCTCTGAACCTCAAGTAAGGGTTCTATTCAAACGCCATATCTTCAGATTTTGGAAGACACCCACGTTCCGCATTGCCCTCAGCTTGTAGCAGAAAGTTTTACACGCATGCTATCCCTGTCAATGCTTGGACTTCTAGATTAGCCTCAACATACACAGGACAAAAGCTATCCGAAGAAGTTGAATCTGTTCAGTAAAGCTCACAGGTCAAACGATTCGGGACAATCGGCTTAGACTAAATACGGCCGTCGGACGAAACAGTGTCGGCTCAATCTTCCTTCAGACGATTATTGTAAATGCACTGTATTGCTCTGAACCTCAAGTAAGGGTTCTATTCAAACGGCATATCTTCAGATTTTGGAAGACACCCACGTTCCGCATTGCCCTCAGCTTGTAGCAGAAAGTTCTACACGCACGCTATCCCTGTCAGTGCTTGGAGTTCTAGAATAGCCTCAACATACACAGGACAAAAGCTATCCGAAGAAGTTGAATATGTTCAGTAAAGCTCACAGGTCAAACGATTCGGGACAATCGGCTTAGACTAAATACGAACGTCGGACGAAATAGTGTCGGCTCAATCTTCCTTCAGACGATTATAGTAAATGCACTGTATTGCTCTGAACCTCAAGTAAGGGTTCTATTCAAACGCCATATCTTCAGATTTTGGAAGACACCCACGTTCCGCATTGCCCTTAGCTTGTAGCAGAAAGTTCTATACGTATGCTATCCCTGTCAAATAAGGCACCTTGGACGGGACATTTTGGAAGATAGAATACGGTGGTACCTTCATGTAGAGATATTGCGAGTCACTATGGGAAGTGAAGTACAGTACTTACTGGAAGAAAAGAACTATTGCTAGTTGTAGAAAGTGATTCCTGCGAGCTAACCTATTATTCAAGATTTGTATCACAAATCCAACAAATTCAGATAGGTTCTTTACTGTCATTTTTATGACGTGTCAACCATTGGCCTTAAAGCCAGGAAGATTACATAAGATATATTTAAAGATACAATTTAAATGGGCGGAAACTTGCTATTTGATTACCATTAATTTTTACAAATTTTATACTATTACTGCTTGTTATATTTATTTTTCAATAATACTATTAAAAACATTGTTATGACTACAACTAATTTTTGACAGCTTGTGTTCAAGTCACAAAGTAGAAATAAATAAATAAACTTTGCAATTTTACGATTCATAATGTTATGTAAGAAAAACACTAGTTATGCTATACTTGTTTGAATGTGAAATCTAATTTATTGCTTAGTTTCTAAAAAAAAAATATATATTAATCAATACGATTCATATAATTATGCAGCAAAAAAAAAAAAAAGTTGGTATAAAAATATTGAATGTTTTATAATTATTATTATTTTTCTTTTCCGAAAAAAATAGCTATTATAAATACAGATAATATAAATATTGTATTTTAATATTGTATTGAAAGATTTCAAATAAATCTGAAAAGCGACAGAAAGAAACTGTCTAGATGAATTAATCAAAATTATTACTAATTAATATTTAGAAAAAAAGGTGTTTTCCAAAGGATTTTGTAATTATTAAGGGATGGCAAATTTAATTAAGTTGTTAAATCGTTCTTTATTTTAGGATGAGAAATTCCTGCGTCTCTTCAGACAGCAATTTAAAGGTAATTTAAGCCTGATTCGTGATGGAAATGGATTTTCTGTGCTCTCTACGGTAGGAGGGGTATGAAGCTGTAGTGGGCGGGGAGATGTCACCTCTGATAGGGAATGTTCGGTGGTCGCTCGCCGGAGATGGACTTCGGTTGAACCGCTTGACAAGGGAAGTGGGAATACTGGCTTGCTGGCGACCACCGTTGCCCGGGCAACGAGCACATCCCACCCCATCCCGAATAGAATCCCTCGCGTCACCCTCGCCCTAATTGCCCTTCTCACTCACAATCCCCGAAAAGAATGAGCACGGCTCTCTAACCGACTCCAAACTACACAAATATACCCTGTAGACGACTTTTCAAATTATTTATTATTGTTATTTTATTTTGGTCCGAGATAAATTACAAGGTAAAGTTAACAAGTTAACACTTCTGCAGCCTCCTATGTGCTTTAGACAGTAACTTGGCACGAACTAGTGTCTATTGTTTTCACTCTTACCTCTAATGTTCAGACGGAAAAGTTGCTAACCGTTGAAATATAAGATTAAAAATCTAGTTGGGGTTCAGTAAAAGGTTGATAAAACATTTAAAAAATATTATTTCTATATTTTGACCTAATCCTTTATCATACCTTCTATTATCCGTCTTCATCGGTTTCTGCAAACCATCTTCTGTTGGCGAGCGCTTTCGGACATTGTCCATCTTCTTGGCCAAGAAATTGCAGAAACCGATGAAGACTGATAATAGAAGGTATGATAGTTCTATATTCATTGGTAGTGAAAATAACCTTTTAGATTATTTAACTAATCCTTTATCTTGACACTACCTCTTCATCCTATAGCCTCTAATATTTATTTGTTGAAAAAATTATTTTAAGACATTTCTTGGACTTTGTCTATTACAGTAGGTAGGTTAATGCATAGGATATTCACGCGAGATCATGATATTTGGTATTCGTGGTTATGCGTACCGGTGATTTGGACACTTTTCATTGGGTCATTCAAATAACTACTGCCCCTGAGAAGGCCCCGTCACCACGTGGAGAAACTTGGAACTACTTCGAGAGCCTAATTAGCAATTGCAAAGCTACCGTTCTCTAACGGATGAACCTGGCAACTAGAAAGCAACTTATCCGCTATCCAGCTGGTCAGCCTTTTAACTAGACAACTTTTTTTTTTTTTTTTTTTTTTTTTTGAAGGCGTGAAAGCCAATCAAAAAAATTATGAAAATGGAATATTTTTTAAAACGAATGAAGACAATAAGGCATCAGGAATCCACTGGTCATTAAAATTAGAACCACAGAAAGGAATAAAAACTGACTGTAATCTCTTAGTATTTGACCAAAAATGTATCGCAATCACTATCCTTACCATTTTTGCCTAAGGCAAAACATTAGTAAAATAACTATAGGTATTTTTATTAACTTTAAAATTGACTACAAAATTGGCCAAAAAAAACTCATATTAACAGTAAAATCAGCAATTGTAATTAGAATAACTTTTGCGTTATATATATATAAATTTAAAAAAGAAGCAGATTCTACAAATTTCATTAAAGATGGTATAAATAAGAGTAAATTGCGAATTTGATCTTGGATCCAGAAAGAACAATGATCGTTTGGGGGTGAGTGGGGGAAAGCGCTCAGCAATCGATAAATTCTTAAATATCATCCTGAATAAGCGTTTTTTTTTTTTTTTAATTTGTAGAACTTAAATTGAGAAAATTATAATTTATATCGATTACATTCTATAAACTTTTTCGTAAATCAAATAAAAACTATTAATTACCCCATATTAACTATTATCCGATTTCAGCCGCATGAATTATTTTAATGATTTGAAATAAAAAGCCGAAATATCGAATTTTGATTATGAATTTTATATCTAAGAAAGCCGGCCAAATACTCGAAATTACATTCTTATTCTTTCCTTAATATACATGTTTTGTAAAAGAAGGTTTTACTATTAGAGAATCAAATTTTATGCATATTTATGTCCCATAAATGATTTTCGGTCTCTAACAGTGACGAAGATAATGACGATTTTTCAAATGTCCATAATTGGACCAATGTGAATAGCCATCCATATTTTCTTGACCGAAATCTGCCAAAAGTAAGAGAAAATGGTGGTGCAGGGATATTTTTATTAATAGCCATAGTTGTGTTTTACAAGCTAGTTTCAACTCCTAACGGGACTATTTGGGGCGGTAAAAGATGCAGCCTATAACAGTTACTTGAGCACTAGTAACAGTTCACCTCTATCAGATCACCGGTCCGCATCAAACCCACAACTTCAAAATGTACCTCCATTACACATAAATTAATAGGTAGGTACATTTGATTAAAATTCAATTCAATCAATTTAAAATTTATAGCATCAAAAAATGTTTGTAGTCTGAGAACATCTGAAAAATTCAATTACTGAAACTTGAATAAGTAATATTTATTTTTGGCACTACTACTTTTAAAATTCAATGGCATATGTCAAAAATGTTTAAACTACGTTTTATAAAATATGTATTGCAAATTTGAATTGGTAATAAATACGAGCTTTGCATTAAACATAGAAATAATAGAAAAACACATTGAAAAGTCATTCAATGATAACTTATATAGGAAAAAAAAGTTTGTTTTACCCAAATTAATGAAAACATTAAATTTGCTCAATTTCTTTTACTATCTTAGCTGTAGGTAGAATGGGATAAATAACATAATTATAATAAAAATATTTTTGAAAATTTAACATTTCTAGCTAAGCGGTCCCCCGGTGAAAATCTCACACTTTTAGGTGATGCAATTTTATTAACTCTTCTTATACATTAAAAGTATTAATAAATGTTACAATCTAATCATTGCAAACACAAACTCACTAAAGTTTATATATATGTATATATATATATATATATATGCATAAGAGGCGTGTATAATAGGCGTTGAGAGCATGATACGGTCCCTATCAAGAAAGGAAGAAATGTGTTGGCTGGAGCCCGGGTCATCGTCCTCCTGAAGTTCACACCACCACCCCTAGAACAGCAAGGATAACAAGCTGTCAAAAACACCTACCCCTAAATTAGCTCCAGGAGGAATAATTCTTTTCAGACACCCCCTCTTACATGAATCCATTATCAAATGTGCGTTAATTTTAAGTGTTAGATTCATAAAATGACTATTTCAAGAGAGAATTCTTTTAAATATATTCCCATGATTTATTAAATAACCTATTTTATATATGGAGGCTTTCTTCTACGAATCTTACTATACGCTACTCCATATCAATCATTCATCCAATTCCTTTTGATATAACAGAATTTAGTAAATAGAATGCAGTTTGATATTGAACTATATTTAAAAAAATAATGCATGGCTAATTTTATGCCATGATGAAACACTTCATTCAAAAACATTTAAAATAGTAAAAATAAAATAAAAAAATTCAAAAATCCATGTGGACATCCAGTCCATTATTATTTAGGCTATACTCGAGACATTTTGTTTCTTACATGTATACTACAGAATATTGTTCTACTACGCTTTTTTTTTTTTTTTTTTTATTTTTTTTTTTTTTAATCCACATGTAAAGTATATTAAACATGAAGAATTCTATCATAAGATTTTATCAAATTTATATTTCAGGAATTTTCCCCATGTGGTATTTGACAGGTCTATATAGTTTTTAGGTGAAATTAAAGATAGAGGATCTGTACTTTTTTTTCATCATTTGACCATCAAAAATTGTATTGCATTCAGAGATTGCTACAATCTCAGTGTACTTGCAGAGGTAAAGATCCTTTAAAGGAACGGGATAATGAGAAAATATCTTCTTCTTTTTTTTGTCATCTATTGATCAGTGGAGGTTGTATTGTGAACCACCCCACTCATAAATTGAATAAGTTTGTACTGACTTATTCTCAATCACTCAAATTTTAATTTTTTCAATATTTTAGCAGAACTTCCTCAATTCATCTCTTTTTCAGTGGAAACTACTGAATTTTTTTTTATAAAGAAAACACTTTCAAACATATTTTGTGGTCCCAGACATGAACACATGAAACTGTCTTGTTTTCTTGAGATATTGATATCAGCCCCTGAATAATTCAGGCTCTATAATTTGTCGATCTCCCTAAGACAAGAATTAAAAGTGGCATTTTCTACAGCTAGCCTTTTCACAGAATATTGGCCCCTGGTTTCAAGGCTGAATAACTTATAATCCAGTCAAACAACTTTAATAACAGGGGGCGGAACTAAGAAATAAGTGCTCTACAGTTAATAGGACGAGAAGCTGGAAGGTTTAGCTATTCCCAGCCATGCATTTGCCATCCTGACCGGTTTCATTGAAGAAATAACTCCATTCTTATGGATTCCAGAAGAGAAAAATCCTTTTCAAATCTACAACAGAGGACGAGACAAGGTAATAAAGGCTCTACACCCAATCAGATGAAAAAACTTGCAGGTTCAGCAATACCTTTCTATGTATTTGTCATACAGACCAATTAAATACCAGAAATAACTCCATTCTTATGGATACCAGAAGAGAAAAATCCTTTTCAAATCTACAACAGAGGACGAGACTAGGAAATAAAGGCTCAACACCCAATCAGATGAGAAACTTGCAGGTTCAGCAATACCTTTCTATGTATATGCCATCCTGACCGATTACATACCTGAATTAATTCCATGATTGGGATACCATAAGGGTAATCCTTTTCAAATCTACACCAGAGAACTTGACTAAGAAATAAAGGCTCTACACCCAATCAGATGAGAAACTTGCAGGTTCAGCAATACCTTTCTATGAATATGCCATCCTGACCGATTACATACCTGAATTAATTCTATTATTGGGATACCATAAGGGTAATCCTTTTCAAATCTACACCAGAGAACGTGACTAAGAAATAAAGGCTCTACACCCAATCAGATGAGAAACTTGCAGGTTCAGCAATACCTTTCTATGTATATGCCATCCTGACCGATTATATACCTGAATTAATTCCATTATTGGGATACCATATGGGTTATCCTTTTCAAATCTACACCAGAGAACGTGACTAAGAAATAAAGGCTCTACACCCAATCAGATGAGACACTTGCAGGTTCAGCAATACCTTTCTATGTATATGCCATCCTGACCGATTACATACCTGAATTAATACCATTATTGGGATACCATAAGGGTAATCCTTTTCAAATCTACACCAGAGAACGTGACTAAGAAATAAAGGTTCTACACCCAATCAGATGAGAAACTTGCAGGTTCAGCAATACCTTTCTATGTATTTGTCATCCAGACCAATTACATACCTGAATTAATTCCATTATTTAGATAATATAATAAATAATTATAATAACATTTAGATTTTACAGTACGCTGTTTTACTGCATGTTGCGTTGTACGAACCCAGAAATATCGCTTTAAAAAATGATCTCTTAAAACCTGAAAGGGTATTCGAGTTAATTTTGGTTATAAAAATGGGAATAACAGACAGTGATTTTTTAAATAATGGTAGCCGATGACTGAAACGAAGCTTAAATTTGTTTCTCTATTTAGGGCTCGTAGAGGAGCCAATTCATATTATAAATAATTAAAGTCTATCTTCGTGAGCAAAGCAGACTCCCCATCTTTCATTAATGATCTTATAAACCATAAAAGTCAATTACAATTAATACCTTATTTAACTGAATTTTGTACTGGGAAAACCAGTAACTGTAGTTAATATCGTTAGGCATATTTCTGGAGTCCATGGCGGTTTCATTTAACAAAACGCAAGCCAGCTACCAAGAAAACTATTAGCTTACTCATTATGGTATCTGGTTATATATATATATA
>KZ807911.1:21032-38684 GCA_000696205.2 Oncopeltus fasciatus | reverse complement strand
GGGGGGGGGGGGGGGGGTAGACACGGAGTATAGTGCGGGGAGTAGAAGAAATTATCTAGAAAGTCTCGGTGGTGTAATGGTTAGCATAACTGCCCGGAAAGCAGGTGGCCCTGCTGAGGGAGTAAGATTCTTTTATTCTATTCCTTTGCATTTCATGTATAAAATTAACGTGGGATTAAATACCGCAACTAAAATCAGTATTTAAAAAAAAAACTAATATTGTAACGAATTTAGTAGCTCATGTATGCCAAGAAATAGAAAATTTAGGTCCAGGTTGGTGTACCACCATTTAAGTTGGTGGATATATTAAATCCCTTCAACGATTCACTAATTTAAAATTCCCTTTATGTACTCCTTCGTGGTTAAAAGAGAATTAAGTGGATGCTGTAAGACAGTCCTTCAGAGAAGGGATATATTTGAACAGAAACTAAATTCCGAGGGCAAAAACGGGGAAAAGTTGATTCCCTCTAAGCGGATCACGAGGAAAATTGAGGTGTGTGAGTGTGAGTTGCATTTTTAAAAGATTCATATTACATTTTATTGCATTAAATTATTATCATTTTATTTCATTTGTTTAGCTTCTTCTACGCATGATTGGTTTAGATCTAAAGAAACTTTCGCACCTCGGCAGTAAGGTGAAAGAGCTTGCACATAGCATGTGAGTGAGTGACATATAAGCAGAGATATTAAGGTTCGAGTTGGTTTCTTAGCAGCGTAATCCATAAGAACGTGTAGTAGGTACTATCTGCTTATCGGAGAGCTCTCCTGACCGCTTCTATAAATACCGCAAGGACGTCTACCGAGTAAAGCTGTTTGTCCAAGAACTCAGTAATACGCCGACTCCAGGAATTAACGTAGAGGTGCCTGGAGAACATCCCCTCATCCCACCCCCAATCGCGGGGTGCCATACTTGACGTCAATATCGCCATTCCGAGATATTACACTCTCTCTCATCCAGCGTCAAATTAATGCGTCATTCAAATAATGTAATCTTATATAGTACGTATGTGTGACTTTATTTTTGCCGTAGCCTGTCAACATGCCAGTTTTATTTATTCTTTGGTGAGCATTATAATGAGTAACGTTTCTCTTTTATTATTTTTGTGGAAGTTAAACCATTGTTATACGATTATGAATCTTCTTTAAGGTTTGGTGGATAAGAGGAAATGATCATAAAAGGTTAAATAATTATTACTTTGAATTTTATAATTTACATAAGCTGACAATAACCAATATATCAAAAGTTTATATTAGGTAATATATTTTTTAGCTATTGATGCTAATAGAAGTTGGCGTTTCTAATTAGAGTTTGAAAGAAATAGAAATATATCTTGAAAAATTGTGAAATTGATTGATGTTTTTTTTTTTTTTTAAATTTACATCCTCATTATAAGTATAATTTTAAGTGTTAAATTATTACAAAGTTATAATAGCTAAATGTTATAAATGGGCCTTACTTACCCCTCCACCATCACTTTACTTGGCTTACCCTTTCAAGACATTGTAAGCAAACCTCCATTAACCATTGTCAAGTCAATATTTTCTACCCTTATATTTTATTCATTCAATGGTTAGACAACCACATAGAATTGTAACAACGAAGATAAAGATTGAGATTTTTTTTCCTATAAGGATGTTTAGGACAGAAGTATAAGGTAGATCCCAAAAAAATATAAATTTAAAAAAAAAGTGTATTTTTTAAAAGATTATCTGCCAACGTTTCGGCTTACTTTGTAAGCCATCTTCAGGGCTGTCTATCATGAAGACGAGAGAGGACGTCCTGTCCCTAAGATCATATTTCCATGACTGAATGGATCTACCTTGATCATAATCTACCTTGACCGAACCCCAACTAAAATCATCTAATAATAATATCTACGGTCAAAAAACTCTCCTTTTGCATATTTTTTTTTTTTTTTTACTGCAGAGGATCGNTTTTTTTTTTTTTTTTTTTTTTTTTTTTTTTTTTTTTTTTTTTTTTTTTTTTTTTTTGCGAAATGCAAAGGACAAATAAGAATCAAACTAGGAGGTTTAAGGGGCGGTTTCTATCTTCTCATCCCGGTCGGCCGAGAATCAGCCTTAGTATGTAAAGTTTGAGGGGAATTACTAAAACTAGGTAAATGAGGTGAGTGTATGCAGTGATGGACTTCCAGCATAAAGTTGGGCCAGAAATCCAGTTGTGTACAACTAGATCGAGGTCACTTCGGCCTTCCTTCGAGGACTAGGCCAGCTTGTTCGCGTTCTTTAAATAGTTTATATTACTTTCTCCCTACCTTGACGAATTTAAATATAAAGTACGTATTCTAGACTTTATGTGTCACGCGGGAGCAGCGGAAGCTAGTCTTATTTCCTACGTTTTAAGGCACAATTAAAAATTGTGGGTGAGAAGAAAAAAAGAGATGACGAGTTAAAAAAAGAAGTAAAGTAAAGGTGATGTCAGGATCTAGGGTGGACAATAGGTATATAGAGCATCGTATCCTAGGTATAGGAGTACCGATTATCCAAGGAATCTTTCAAAAGGCAATCATAAATATCTTTATCTGTGTTTTTTCAAGTACATAAACGTAAGAAAACGAACGTCCAACATGGAGCAGCATTTGTCCTTTATTTTCTATTTTCTTCTGTTCGTTTTATTTCTAGAAATTTTTGTCATTTTTTTAATTAAGGGGTATTACCTCTAAAATTAAGGAGTATTTAATAGTATTTTCTTAAATTTGACAGTGAGCACCTCATTTACCCTCCAAATGATATTTTTTGTCATATTTTCATCATTAAAATATGTGAAAAATATAAATTTCAGTTAAATTATTGCTTCATAGAGGAAAATGAAAATAATTAGTGATTTTTTATTGTTTGGTAAAGTAATAATAGTCTTATTGGGAAAAATGTCAGAGTAGAGCATAAACAGAAATTTATATTGAAAAAATATTTTTACTTGTCAATTAAGATTTAAATTTTATGTGTGATACAGTAATAAGTCTCATGATTGAGTTTAGTACACAAGAAAAGCCGCAAAATATTTTATTTCACAGAAACAGATGAGTTAATTTTTGTTAAGTATTGTATATATTATTGCTTTAAATTAACAACTGTTTTATCAGAACTTATGTTAAAGTTGAATAGCGGACACTGTAAATATTTGTTTTATAGTTTTTAGAATTAAAACTGAAAAAGCATATTATTTTCCCATATACATGCAGCCAATTAGTTTTTAGGGGTAGTGGTCCTATTCTAAACATCCATGGTCCCCGGATAGATATCTATTTTAAAAATAAGAGCCAACCCAGTTCTACGTTGCTCATACCCGTTCGCACTGTATCTGCTTAAGGGATTTTAATGAAATTCCAAGAGCAGTCTCCAAATATCTAAAGGTTTAGAAAGTTTGTGCTCTTGTGGGGATCGGACCATTAATTTTATTTTAAATTTATTTATTCATTTGATGTTCTAGTTTTTTTTTATATTAAATTTTGATAAATTTATTTGTACTGCATTCTAGAGCAAATTTACAGTTAAATTTCCATTAAGTAGACGAAGGCTCGTAATAAACTGGCGCTTCGTGACAATTTTAGGATCATTAAGCCAAACAAGGGATGTTTCGTTTGGAGCAGCATTTGTCCTTTGTTTTCTGTTTTCTTCTGTTCGTTTCTTCTTTTAGCAAGATATATTGTTTATACAAATTATAGGAGATAAGCAGTTGATAGCTGAAATATTTGAAAGCAGTCATAAATTGCGGCTAACAACGAGCCATGTTAATAATTTTTAAAACCAGACGCTTGACAGCGTAAGTGATATTCAACTATAGCAATAAAACTTGTCAGTTCAGAGCTTAATGGAGAGAAATTAGTCGTTTACACCGCACTTAAGCTACAGCCTACGATTTTTCATGATTTTGCAAAATTCAATTAGTTCAAATTCAATCTTAGACAAGAATTTCTCAAATAAACCTTTTACTTTTATATCTTTAATATGTTTGAATACAGAAGAAAAAAGTAAATTTAGATATAAAAATTTATCGCTTGCTATTTTTGAGTATTTTATATCCTCCAACTGCAATAGCAATAAATAAAAGATATTTTGGCAACATATATAACGTCAACGAAAATTAAAATTAAGTTTGAGAATGTTAATCAAGCTTGAAAATAACAATCTTGTCAAAATAATAGGAATAATAAATTCATTTTAATCGGTTTATTCCACAGTAACATCAAGAAAGATTAAACATAAATAATCGTATTTATATGTCATGCAGTTATCTCCCTTCACATTCACATGTGCCTCGCAACTGGTGAGCATCAAACATTAGGGTATCATTAAGTAAATATTCAACAAATTTCTAGTTGATTTCTTTTTTATCTCTTATGTAACTGATGCATTGTCTTTTCATGGGGAGGAATTACCTAAAATAACATCACTATTCTTTATAAAAATATGACTCTGGAAAAGCTTATTTTTTTATTTATATTTAATTGATAAATGCCAGTTCGAGAAAGAACTCGAAATTCAGGAGCAGCCTGAGAGTTGAATGTCACGTTCGGACACATATTTTTTTTTTTTTTTTTTTGCGGGTCACCGTTTGGAAGAATGTATGTAATCCGGTAAATGTATTTTTTCGGAAGATAGGATTGGAAAGATTAAGAACTCCGTGGATGAGTTTGGAGACAATATGCATAATTTGATGGTGAAAATGGAAGAGGGGACGTGGAGGGGACGTTCTCAAACTTGTCATTCTTCTTTGGGAATTTTAAATCGACGCTTTTAAGCGAGCCAATCTGTAGTTCCACAGGACTGAACACATTTGATTTTTTGTGGATGCAGCAATCGCGAGAGATGACTAGCAGGTTTCCCTGACGTAATACGAAGCCACTATTCCATTCGAAATTGCTGGAATGCCTCTTTCATAAATCATTTCCGCTGTTTTGTGTTTAAACATAAACTGAAAGCTTTCTTTCTTTAACCTCGATATACGGAGCAAATTTCTTTTGAGACTCGGGAAAAGCATCTGTCAAATGAAGCTATTATTAGAAATTTCCCAAGACTTTAGCTCAAGGCTTAAGGCCAAGCATACAAATTTGTCTGAAGAAGGAAATTTTTTACCGAAACAANGCGGCATTGTTCTTTATATATATTCATTAAAAAAAAAATAAAATAAATAAAATCAGTCTCGCTTCAGCCCATAAAGGCCCAGGGTACCTCATTCCTTATAGAAAGGTAAGACGAAGAGGTATACGCAGACAGTTGAAAAATGCAGATATGTAGCAGTTCGACAGGGGATGAGTCTGCCGCGCCCCCACCCGTCATTAGGTAAGAATCCGCCCCCCCCCCCACAACCAACCATGGCCGCCATCCAATCCCCCACTAGTCTCCCTTCAGCCAAAGAGAAAGGATTCTAACAAAGTTAAAGTCAGGGGCGTATAAAGTCGGCTGAGGGGGGGGAGAGGAGGACTCTGAAAAATGTCCTAAGCCTTTCGAAGTTTATTAGCGAACAATTTTTTAAAGGGCTTCTAAATGTACATTAGCAGATTTCCTTCAAGATAATCAAGCTCTTCATATTGACTTTCCTCTTCACTTTTCTTCCTGCTTTCACCGATCCAAATAAAGAGAGCTAAAAATATGGTCCGTTCAAAAACTTAGCTATCTATACAATGAAATATACTTGTGTGTGTTTATTTGAGTGTTAGCGTTCGAGAATAATTTAAAAATTAAAGAAGCTAAATTCTTTATCTGAGTTACATTTTGTAATTTGTTGATTGATTTCTTTTATCAATGAAATTTTTTTTTTATTATAAAACTTATTAGGTATAAGGAAAAAAGTTTATTAAAAAATACAAGTTTCGATTGATGAGTGACCCTCAAAATTTTAAAAATATAAAATAAAATTCTTTATGTGATACATTTTTTTTTTCTAAATCGTTTGGCTTACTTCTTAGTGGCTGGAATCGGAATGAGGTTGTGAGGAAAAGATGCCTTAAAAAGAAGACTAAAAATCAATGCCTCCGTTATTATTATTGTTACGAAAAAATATAAAACATAATAATAACAATATTTAGCAAATAAATGTTTAATATAAATTCCAATTCATTAAGTTGACATTCCCAAAAATAATAAAAGATTGTAGGATAAGAAAATATCCAAAAAACTCAACTGACTTAAATTAATAATTAATAAAAACAGATAAGTGCTAAAAGTGATGAATATTCTATTTAATTTACCTAATATTTGTTCCAATGTTATTGTTCTTTAATTTATTTGTTTCTTTGCTTGTTCACTTTCTATTTAATTGTTCCTCTCTGAGTTACGGATATATAAAACTAGCTACCTATCTACCTAACTTATTGTCTCTTAAAAAAATCCATTTCTTAAAAAGATTCAGGTTAACTGTAACGTGGAACAGAGGTGTGCGTAACGTGTAAATTATAATTGCCCTAGAAAAATATCTATAGTAATTTATAGTGTTTATATATATTATAACATATGTTGTCTACAAGCTGATTTCTTCCAGACATGTTAAGTTCATGAGTTTCAAACAAATCATACAAAATTCTTAAGTATGATTTCCATCTACAGAGAAGCTAAGAAAAAAAAAAAAATTAATGATAATTTACGACATGGTAATGTCGTTGAGGTTGGCTGTCTTAGTTAAGTTCAACTACTAACAAATATTTCTTAACAACCGCTAAATATGTATGAGTTATTTATTACTTTATTAGTTATAAAGAATATTCCTCTGCCTAGACTTCCCTATACCAAAGATAAGGGGCCGATCAACCGAAGGGTAAGGTGTCGTACTCAAATTCACATTAAATAAATAAAGTTTTGTTCTATATGTTATTGCAAAAGAAAGTAATTTAATTTTGTCTTTTAAGCGATTGATATTTATTTATAGACGAAGCGTAGAAATGATTCGACAGTTAGTTGTCTTCACCCTGACAGACATTTTGTTGGTTTCTTTTAGTTTTAGCCATTCATTGTTTCCTTGAATTTTTAATATAATATAAAATGAAGTTACACGATATTATTTTATCTTCTTTACTAAAAATTTTGGTATCCATATGATAATTATTCCGTTTAAATTAAATTATGGAAAATGTATGAGTGTGTGTGTGTTTGTGTGTGTGTGCGTGCATTCGTGCATTTGTGTGTACACTTAAAAAAAAAAAGAAGAAGAGAGAGAGAGATAACAAATATGGTAATAATGCTGTTTTCCGCTTTCTGGTGGATTAGATTGTTAATGTTTGAAATTTGACTTCGTTTTACACGATGGAGGGAAAGGAGAAGGGGTAAGAAGTTTAAAATATAGAATCACTAATACTTCGGAAAGTATTACAAATATATATGTAATAATAACAGTACGGATACTGTTATTATATAAATACAAATTATGGAATGTGTTTTTATTCTCACTAGGTATTTTTCTTTTTTTACGTTTACAATCTTAACTAGTTTTACTAAAGTATATTGAGGAATAAACAGGAGTGTAGATAATGTTGCTACTGTTATCCGTTTCGTGACGGGATATGACTAAGACCAGCCAGTTTTACGATTNATAAAATACTAATAAATATATTCTCTAGAGTAGAAAAATTTATTTATTTTAAGAGATTGATATTCTGAAGTCTATTTTGATTTGATTAAATTTTGTCAGATTGGTCAAAAGAGATAGAATTTTTTTTGCTACCTTTTAATTATGTCGTTGTTATTAAGAGACCCCTTAAAAAAAGTACGAGGTACGTCTTAAAACTTGGTACACGTAAGGGTGACGTAAGACGTTTGGCTGTAGAGGTAAACAACCGTAAAATATGATCAAGGATCGCTAAGGCATTGTAATTTTTTTTTTAAATTCATTTATTACATCCTGTAAGTAAATTTACATATTTTAAATTGCTCACAATATTGTCAATAGACTGGGATAATAACACAGAAGAGAGAGCGTCTGCAAAAAACTAAATTCAAGACATAAAAAAATATATATGCAATAATTAACTAGGTTTTTTCAAGTTGTTAATTTTTTTCCCCACTGGATTCCAAGAAGATACTTTTTTATTCAATTTTTTATTGTATTTAGCAAAGTGGAAGATTTTCAAAATAACGAACTAAACGCATAAGGAGACTAAAGGAGGCTTGAGAAAGAAGGAGTTTCCCCGTATGGTAAAACAGATCTCATTACCTGTCTGTGTCAATGGGGGAGTCAGCTGGTCCTTCGCTGTCGGCTGGTTGTGAACAGCTTGTAGGACGACGACAAACGCGGACGGCTAGGAGGTGTACAAGCAAGGAGACAACCCAACACACCAACCCGACAGATATCTCGACCAGAACTGGGATGCCTGGACAGCCATCTCTTATCTACTGCCTAAGACGTGATAAGTCACTTCTAGCTCCTAATCGCCAATTGCACTTAATATGTCTGGAATTCAAGCAGGCGCATTGAGTAATGTCAAATAGGAAATAGTATAAAGTTTGAATGATATTCATTTATCATGAACCCACATATTACAGTGAGGGCTAAGAGAAAACTGAACAATAATTATATTTAAAAAATGGTACGTCTTGCAGAAGCTGCAGAAACTAAATGGGCATATACAAAAATTAATAATTCAAATTATCTTAGAAGCCGAAAAGGTCAATAAAAAAAACAACGAGAAAAGTATAGCTAGCCAGCTGGCTGTAGGAAACACATATATCCACATATATATGTGTGGATATACATATATCACCACATGGTGAGCTTTTAAACCTACTTTTGCATACTTCTCGTCAATTTATTATACAATATCAAACTTACAAAATGACACTTTAAATCTTATACATATGTTGTAGAACATTTTTTCCATTTAAAGATATTAATAATCTGCCTCACTCAACATTTCAGATTTCTCAGCCATTTGTGGATTCGCACAACAACCTGCAGAAATAGGCTCAAATTTAATTTCATATTAGACGAGATGAATCCGCACAACTTGCAAAATTACAATCTAATATATTTTATAGTGTTTATATATATTATAACATATGTTGTCTACAAGCTGATTTCTTCCAGACATGTTAAGTTCATGAGTTTCAAACAAATCATACAAAATTCTTAAGTATGATTTCCATCTACAGAGAAGCTAAGAAAAAAAAAAAAATTAATGATAATTTACGACATGGTAATGTCGTTGAGGTTGGCTGTCTTAGTTAAGTTCAACTACTAACAAATATTTCTTAACAACCGCTAAATATGTATGAGTTATTTATTACTTTATTAGTTATAAAGAATATTCCTCTGCCTAGACTTCCCTATACCAAAGATAAGGGGCCGATCAACCGAAGGGTAAGGTGTCGTACTCAAATTCACATTAAATAAATAAAGTTTTGTTCTATATGTTATTGCAAAAGAAAGTAATTTAATTTTGTCTTTTAAGCGATTGATATTTATTTATAGACGAAGCGTAGAAATGATTCGACAGTTAGTTGTCTTCACCCTGACAGACATTTTGTTGGTTTCTTTTAGTTTTAGCCATTCATTGTTTCCTTGAATTTTTAATATAATATAAAATGAAGTTACACGATATTATTTTATCTTCTTTACTAAAAATTTTGGTATCCATATGATAATTATTCCGTTTAAATTAAATTATGGAAAATGTATGAGTGTGTGTGTGTTTGTGTGTGTGTGCGTGCATTCGTGCATTTGTGTGTACACTTAAAAAAAAAAAGAAGAAGAGAGAGAGAGATAACAAATATGGTAATAATGCTGTTTNATATATATATATATACCGAATTTAGACGCACCGCCTATACTAAATGCGTTAGGTTTTGTTTCAATGTGTTCACTATTATATTAGGCTATTGAAACATTAAAGAACAATTGAATAACGCTTGTTATATCTTATTATTTATAACAGAATACAGAAAACTACTCAGTCAGATGGATGTAAAAGTACTTTTGGCTTACTGTAAGCTGACCGCGAGGAAAAACTAAATCCCAGAGAGAAGGATGTGAAGGGGCTACACCTCAATTCTCCTACTCCATTAGCCCCCAGTGACGAAATCCCCACAGGACGGATATCGCAATTAAGAAGTAAGACAAGCGGATGAGTCGGCCAACCAGCTGGATGAGTTGCTTACATCCGACTGAGTCTCGCCTCCCACTTCGCGGATTCCTTAGTGCCTTTCGGAATATACTCACAGACTTCTAGCCTCAAGTTAGCTCTGAAGATGGTTTACAGTGTAAACCAAAACGTTGGAATTCGAAAATAAATAATACTGATTTTTTCAACAGTTTTTTATTAATTGGCTCCGAAAAATGGTGACCGAGCCCTGTCTAAATCGCAATATAAGTCAGTTACTACGCACATCATCATTTAAACAACGATATATTTTCTATGATGAAACGAAATTCAGCATTTGTAGAAAAAAAGGAATATGAGTGTGAGCGTGTGAGTTTAATTTATTCTATAATTTTATATTTACCATTTAGATAAAAATATTCTACATCAATGCGAATGAAAGTGTAAATTATTAAGACAGAAGTCCGCCATGTGGTTAACGCAATAACGCATAAAACATATGACAAAAAAAATATAACTTAAGATTTTTTTTTTTTGACTCCTTTCGTGTTTCTTGTTAAAAATTTAGAAAGCTAAAATTATTGCCAAACACTATCGACAATAGATATATTTGTCTTATATTAATTTTTTTTTTTTTTTAATGCATCTCACAAATAATATTGAAGATAATCACACTGAAAATGACCATTATAATATTTTGATACCTCAATTATTAAAAGTAGCATGGAGATCAATAAATTTATAGTTTCTGTAGAACTATTTATTTAGGATGTTAATTAATATGGTTTAATGGCCATTTGGTTGATCACGCCGATCTGCTTTCAGCTCGAGATGGGTGTCATTCTTTTGGTCTGCAAGAACGTATAAAAATAAGAACATACAAAGAGAAATGCATCATACACATCGGAAAGAAGATAAAAATATTGAAGATGACCATTAGAACAGGTCGAAACATATGTTGTGTGGTGAATATGACTGAGAAAAGTTGCAATTTTGAAGATTAATTCTAGTATTAACAATAGTTTCCTTTCATAAATAAGCAAGTGGTTAATTATAAAATTGGAATTATATGACATGATATATCATGTTTCCATCATGATTTTTCTTTCGGCAGTGATGAACTTTTTAGTTTATTGCCCTTGAAACTATTTAGGACAGCTTGATCACGTTTTTTCACTTTCTGACCACTTTTAGAAATTTTATTTTATAAGACAAAAAACAACTACATTTATTTAGCAGAGATAGTAAGTTTTTATGATGCCTAGAAAAGATCGAAAGAGAGTCCCATAAAATTAATTTTTAAAAATAGACTAACACTATGTTATTACATTCAAAGTCATTATAATTTTATGGGTATAAAATTGATTATAAAGAATGCCTCAATCACAATGACGTTAATAAGGCAGCTGATAAAACCACTGTTAAGTTACGTGCAAAGTGTTATGACTTACAAAACTATTCGGTCGGATAATGCAAGAATGTGTTCCAAAACTCAAACTTGCTACATTCCTTTTCCGCCAGAGGTTTTATATGATAAGAAAGAGCGCCGATATCACAGAGACGCTAATGAAAGGGCTGATCGAACCACTGTTGGAGCTGTTTTACAGCTTGCAAACACCAGCTTTCGCAGCATGTGAACACTTCAAGGACAGATAGTAACAAGCTGCCTATTGGGGTAGGTTCACACACCCTGCTGACTTTTCGCAAAAGGCACCGTAAAGGTTTGCAAATTCCCTTCTCCAGTAGAGAGAACATCTCTCGCCCTAAGCCGATCTCCGCTTACAGCTGTGTGGGCCTTTGCAAGGCACGAAGCAGATCCCCTATCTCAGGTCAGTTCTACGGTGGTCTATCCCACAATTCAAGATGCATTCCGCGTTTCAGTTGCTTCTCACTGAGTCTGCGCCATATCTACTACCGGATCTTGTATGTTCTTCAATCCACATCTGAAATCTATTTGGAAGAACTTATTTGAAACTAATGTTGTCTATAGCATAAATAAATCTATGTAACTACAACCGAACTAATTAAACAACCGAAATTAACATAAAGATTCGCACAAAAGTAAAATCAGTATAGGCTGGTTATATCTAGTTTTCTCAGTATCCCTGGATACCTCTCATTTAAATATAAGATGCACCAATAGGCATTACTGAACTGATAATATTAATGAATCCATCCATTGATTTCTTTATTTAAATATTAAAATTGTTTACTAAAAAACTAAATACGATTAACTCATTATCCCTTCTTAAATCTTTTTCCTGATACATTTTGATGATATTATATTTATACTAAAATTTATATTTTTGTTCTCTCAAATCCAAAACATGTAAGGGTACACATCTATTATTTGAGGGAGTTTTTCGATCCTAAGTTTCCTTTTGAGTCAGCGCCATATCTGGCACATTTCATTCGTTCCACGATTCTAATTTTGAATATTTATTTCAAACGACATATTTTCAATCGTATTTTAAAGGAAGACTTGCCTGCGATTTTAATTTAATTTGTCGTCTGTTGGTGAGTTTTTTACTATTAGTATCTGCAAAACTACGAGTAAGCAAATTTGTATCGGTTAAAACTTTAATTTTGAAACCTTACGTAATGTTTTAACAATTCTTAGTGCAAGGGAACAGAATAAAAAATCTAACTGTCCCAGCCAGGACTCGAACCTGGATCTCCTGCTATCCGGGCAGGTACATTTACCAATTACCATATGCTACCGGGACCAGTTCTTGCTTCCTATTTCCTTTGTGACATAAAATTTTTTTTTTTTCGAAAATAATTTGTCAGGTGTAAATAAATTATATTTCGTTCAAAAACTAGTAATATTAAAAACCTTAATACTTCAATTAAAGAAACTGTTATATATATTAGAAATCTGTGAACACCAGACTAATTTTTTTTTTTTTTCTGTGTTAGCCTCACTTGCAACCACTTAGGGTCATTGGAGGGAGGGGCTATCTACAGGTTGCCACCCCATTTTAAACACCCATGGCTCAGGACAAGCTTCTATATTATAAATAAAAGATTGAACTGGGCGGGACTTGAACCCGCGGCGTGAGGATTGCGAGACCCGTACGGATCCCCTGAGCTAGCCTGGCGCCCCTTACCAGACTAATTATTGACTTGAAAATTTGTGAAATATTGTCTATACAGAATAAAATATTTCAAATCTGAGAAACTAGCTGAAGAGTGAGTTGTGAAATATTGAACGGTAATAATGGGCTAAGACTTGAAAGATAAGGCAGAGATGCTTGGGGTAACAAGCACCAAAGAAACAGAAAGTATGTAAAGATTAAATAATTTTCATTTTTAGTAATTATATTAAAATTGCAATATTTATTATATGTGAATAAGAAAATCCTCAAACTTTGTTCAGTTCGATCCTGCTTACTTGTATATTTTTTTTTTCAATTGTTGTATTTGATTATAATAAGCAATAATAGAAAATTTTGAATAGCATTGTTATATAAACTGCTGAAATTATTTATTTTTTATGCCTTGAAGTATTGGAAAAAAGTAGAAATATTTTAAGTATATTAATACTCATAAAAATTGAGTTCAACATTAGTGTTTTTTAAAATAAAATTGTGATTGGAAAATAGTAAAATAATACTATTAATTAATTAGCATTATATTAGCAATTTATTATGTGGTTATTTATTGGATGTTAGTTTAGACTGAAATTTTATGTATTGATTCATCACAGTTCCTCAGGAGAACTTAAAATGCAATAAAATTATAAAATTGTAATAAATTGCAAACAATTTTTAGAGCAAGGGAACAGAATAAAAAATCTATCTGTCCCAGCCAGGACTCGAACCTAGATCTCCTGCTCACCTAGATCTCCTGCTCCAGGTTCGAGTCCTGGCTGGGACAGTTAGATTTTTTATTCTCTTCCCTTGCACTAAAAATTGTTAAAATTTACGTGGGATAATAAACCACAACTAAATTAATATTTATAAATGTAATATATTTCATTCAATTTCTTTTATGAAAAATATTAATAACTGTATTGCTTATAAAGTATGCAATTGATATGCGGTTGTACGTATTTATTAGGAATCTATAAATAGATTAGTTGTATTTATATTATTATTCAGTAGCGTTCGGTTAAGGAAAATACATTTTATCAGAATCGAATATGATTACGTATCAAATTAAAATATTTAAATTCAATACATAAAGTACAGAACCTGAAAATCGAGGTTATACAACTGAATTATCATAAAAAATTAATAAAAGGGAAATTTTTTTTTTTTTTTTTTTTTTTTTTTGGAACTTGGATTAACACTTGGTCCATCCCATAGGTATTTGCCTGTACGATGCCAGTGTTAAAGATCCTTATCTTAATTAAACCAAGGTCTGCTAGATTTAGTACTCCCACTTTGGAATCAGGTTGGCCGCCTACACCCCAATTTCACTAAGATCCGTAGACGGGGACAAGGATCTGCCAGAGTGCCCCCAAGAGAGCCCACCCAATCGGTGGGATCTAGAGATAAAACATGAGTAAAGTAGTTTCCTGCTTGATACAAGGGTTTAGGCTTGCATTTTTCATGAGAGAGAGACTCCCCAGAGCCAGGTACAAGCACCTTGACCAGCAAGATGTAGAAAACCGATTTAGCCTAATTTCCTGGACCTAGGTTTTCCTAGATGTTAGACCGGCATTCATGAAGGTTACTTATGTATGGTACGGGGATAAATTAGGAGGTGGACGCTTTGTATTCTTAATTAGGGATGCATTATTAGTAAGTGCTAATGTTCGTATGAAAACACTTAAATGCAAATCGAAAGATTTTAAAGTTCTATTTCATAAACATAATTGATTTATGCAAAAAAAAAAAAATTAGTGAATGGATTGGTTAAACATTTTTTTAAAATTTAACAGTCATCCTAGAACGTTTGTGGTCAAAATGCNCAAAATAGAGGAAAGTGAGTTCAAGTGTCACATTAAGCAAGTGGGCCATGAAGATAGAGATCATACTGTCCCCTATTAAATATGGCTAAAAATTTAAGCAATTTAGAAACACTTTAAATAAAATTGAAGGAAACTGCAAATTCAGATTGCCTCAATTTATAAAAGGATCTTCTGGACATTGAAATGTTAAACCTTCAAAAGAAATTGTGAGCTGTCCCTTTGTAGCATACACTCTCTTGAGCTGTGCACCTCCTAATATTCACTATAGTCATCTATTATAACCTATTCTGTAGATATTCCTTTCTATTAAAAAATAAACTATTTTATTTGTCCTGAAAAAATAGAAATCATAACTCCCATCTCAAAATGTGATTTTGAATAAGCAAATCTATGTTGTTGATGTTCAGTCAAGGTTGATCCAAAATACAATTTAAAAAATGTATATTTTTATTATCTGCCAATGTTTCAGCTTACATTGTAAGCCATCTTGAGGGCAATCATTAAGACGAGAGGGGACGTTTTTGTGATTTGTGATTTTTTGATTTGACATCAAATGTCAGCCATGAAGATTTTATTAAGGTGGCACGATGTCCCCTCTCGCCTTCATGATTGCCTTGAAGATGGGTTACAATGTAAGCCGAAACATCGGCAAATAATAAAAAATACACTTTCTTTTAAATTGTGTTTTTTAGATCAACCTTGTCCGAACCCCAGCAAGAAAACAATTACTAATTCAGGCAGTAGTTTTCAAGAATTTTGATATTAAAAGAAATATAGAAAAATTCTCACTCAAGTATTTTTTAAAAATGCAAGAAAACAAACACTTCTTTATATGAAAATACAATAAAATAATAATTCATCACAAAAAAAAGTATAAAGATTATATGGATTTTTATTTTAAAGGTTTTCTTCAGAATTAATATTTATTGTTTTAT
The DNA here is from genome assembly GCA_000696205.2 of Oncopeltus fasciatus. Classification (NCBI taxonomy): domain Eukaryota; kingdom Metazoa; phylum Arthropoda; class Insecta; order Hemiptera; family Lygaeidae; genus Oncopeltus; species Oncopeltus fasciatus. Next base: position 22,785 of record KZ807911.1, on the reverse strand, counting down.
AGTGGCTTTTATATTGTTAGAGACTGATGGAGTAACTCTCCCTCATCATTGTTAGCCCTGAAGAAGGTTTGCAATGTAAACCAAAACGCTATTCTCATTAAAAAATAGATAATACTGATTTCTCAACAGTATTTTATTTATTTTCTCCAATAAATAAAGACCAAGCCCTGTCTAAATCTCAATATGAGTCAGTGACCAAAAAAATCATGATTAAGACTCCGGTTTATTATCAATGATGAAACGAAATTCAGTATTTGTAGAAATTTATTTATAATTTAGATAACTCAGGTCGTTGGAAATGGTTAATACTAAAAGAATGTACCTGAATAATTTATATTCAATATATTTAACTTATTCTAGGATAAGGGATGTCTATCTATATGATTTGTCCCCAAAAGAGACCAGCCATGCATAGCTTCAGATTACCTAGGGGGTGGGTCAGTGGCTGGAGAGAAAAGCCAGGGGTAGGAGGGGGACCGTGGAGGTAAGAGAATAAGGCCAGGCCTTCCCCATGACCTCAATCTTCAGGGAAGCCTGTTCCCGCAGGGTTGTTATTCACAAAACACTCCTCCCAGTCAGAGACCCCATTCAACGTCAATCTCTCAATCAGTGCATATTTCAAAAAAATTTAAATATATTTGTTAATTTGTCGACATCTGGACGGGTTCATTAAAGAAATTATTGATCTACTTATCCCAGGGATCTATAATTGCACCCGTATTTTCTTCTTTTCAAGCGGGGTCAAGTATTTTAATAGTTGATTTGTTGAAGACCAGACGGATTCAGGAAGATCGCATTATCTCATTCTAAAGTGTTCCGATACCCCATATTTCTTAAATAATGATATGGAGTTTTGGTTTTAAACTATTTGGGGAGAGACCTGCACTTTTTTATACTTTAGCAAAAATTATTAAATAGCTACAGTATGAGAACTCCTTTAAATTTTACGGACTTTACTAAAATAGACCTAATTAGACAAAATTTAAGTATTACTATATAATATTTGAATATAGGGAGCGCTGCTAGCCAAAGATCTTCAAAAATGAAGAAGAGTTTAAAAAATATAAGATATTACATCCAGATTTTTTATAATAGAGGTAATAACCTTTATGATAGTAATAACCTCAGTAATTGAAAACTATGTTATAGATGCTTTTGAATAGATAAACCAAACGAGATACCTAGTGCAAATAGTTAGATTAACACGTTAAGAGCAATATGGTGGAAAAGAGGTATGGAAATATTTTAAAGTTTGATAAAAAGGATTTAAGTAGTAAAATATTTGTAATAAAAGATATTTTATTATGACCAACGTATTGACCTGGATTGCAGGACTACTTACCAGGTATGCAAGTTTAAAATGTCGTTTTAATTCCAATAGAATGCGCTCTTAGCCTATTGAAGGATTTGCTTATCTCTAAACGCTATTTTGTTTGTTAGTCATTTGTTTACAAAAGTCAGTTGTTTTTAAGTCGTTTACGTGGACGTATCATACCTTTCTTTGGTGTTAAAAATGTCTAATTTTAAGCCAAATAAAGAGCATTTGCGGCATGTCATGATTTTCTTATTTAATCAAAAGAAAAAGGCATCTGAATGTCATCGAATTTTTGTTGAGACTTATGGCGATCTTGCTCCAACCGTCAAGACATGTGAACGTTGGTTTCAACGTTTCAAACGTGGTGATTTTGATGTTACTGATCAAAAACGAGAAAATCGACCAAAAAAGTTTGAGGACTTCGAATTGCAATCTTTA
>KZ807910.1:270288-281826 GCA_000696205.2 Oncopeltus fasciatus | reverse complement strand
TAAAAAATATAAAAAATGATTCAATAAAATAAGAATGAGTTTTTTTTTTCTTTTTCTTTTATTAAAATGAATTTAATTAAAAATAAAATTTATACAATGTTCAAATATCTTAAACAAGTTTAAATATTCTTAAATATGTTTTTTAAAGTCTTAAACTTGTACAAATAGTGTTGTTCCCCACTCCCAATGTCTAGCGTCATATTAATAACTTTTTGTGAGTTCTGTAAGAATATAGACAAAGAGATTGCTCTTAATAGGTTTTTTTTAAAAATTATTTTCCATATTTTCTCTGTTTGTACCAAATAGACAACAAAAATGAATATACATACATAAACGTATATATATATATACATAAAACTGTGTGTAAATGCCACCGCTCTACAGACCACAATACCTGTCTCTTCGAAACGAAAAACAAAAGATATGTGAAATTGAAATATAAGCAATTGAAGTAGTTAATTGTGTTTAATTAAGAACAATCTACTCAACAAAGGTTTATATTATGATTACCTATGTCACATCTGTAGAAACACATATGGGCTCTACCCATAAATGCATTAACATATATACTGTCAAGTCTCATTGGTTTGAAGAAGACCCATGTGCCGTTAAAACGTGGGATTTAGTTTTAAAAAATTCACAAATTCATCCACACGTTACTCCTTTAATGTACTATTTATTTTGTGTGTATCTTTAGATAAATGTCTGTAAAAGGTTATTAGATTTTGCAAAGATAATTTAATAACATGAAACAATTAATGAGAGGGAATAGAATAAAAAAATCTATCTGTCCCAGTCAGGACTCGAACCTGGATCTACTGCTTGCCGGGCTGGAATGTTTCTATTACACCACCGAGACGAGCTAGTTAACTTAATAAATTCCCACCACACTAGCGAGAGCCTAACCCATGAGAAAGACGAATACATCGTCTTACGCTCGAAGGAGCTGACATTGTCAAGCTATTTGTCGACTCTCGTTATTTACTTTTTTAATTTTTCTTTATAAATATTAATTTAGTTTAGGTTTATTATCCCACATAAATTTTAAACAATTAATGAGAGGGAATAGAATAAAAAAATCGATCTATCCCTTCTCTCGGGGACTCGAACATGGATCTCCTGTTTGCCGGGCCGGAATGTTTCCATTACACCACAGGGACGAGCTAGTTAACTTAATAATTCCCACCACACTAGCGAGAGCATAGGATGATGTATTCGTCTTTCTCGTGGATTACGCTCTCGCTAGTGTGGTGGGAATTTATTAAGTTAACTAGCTCGTCCCGGTGGTGTAATGGAAACATTCCAGCCCGGCAAGCAGTAGATCCAGGTTCGAGTCCTGGCTGGGACAGATAGATTCTTTTATTCTATTCCCTCTCATTACTTGTTTAATATAAATTGACGTGTATTTATTATATTTCTCTAGTAGAAAAATGACCCAGAATCCAGTTAAGAGATTGATGAAAATTGCGATAGTGTTAAGTTAGCTGGTGTAAGCCCGCAGAGGCATTCCTAGCCGGCACGAATGAGGCTCGCAGGTGGAGAGCCCATTCACAGACCTCCCAGACTCCACTGTGGGGAGCATAAAAAAAATCCACAGTGATAGATGAGCTGCTCTGGGGTGAATGGGGCCGCTATTAGCCAGATACCGACAATCGGCAGAACTGATTCAGGTCGTACACTCAAAACCGCGATTATCTTAACTGTTAGGTGAGTGAGCATTGTTCCGTAATAAATCTCGCTCTCGGGGTTGCTTTAATTACCGATGTTCAATGGCCCGTATTCTGAACCTACCTGAAGGGGTTGTTCAGCAGCTTGTGGAGCAGCAAGTCCATCGCTATACGCTTCGACTTAGATCCTGCCCAGTAATCCGGAACCTCACGAAAGTCCAATGGATCCGGCTAAGCTGCGTTCGAGGCCTTATCGGGTCCATCTGCAGAGATTTACTCATCCAGAAAATAGTTATGCAAGAACACTTCTAATCGGCACTCATTCAGAAAATAGTTATGCAAGTACACATCTAATCGGCACACATTCAGAATATAGTTATGCAAGTACACTTCTAATCGGCACTCATTCAGAAAGTACACTTCTAATCGGCACTCATTCAGAAAATAGTTATGCAAGTACACTTCTAATCGGCACCCATTCAGAAAATAGTTATGCAAGTACACTTCTAATCGGCACTCGTTCAGAAAATAGTTATGCAAGTACACTTCTAATCGGCACCCATTCAGAAAATAGTTATGCAAGTACACTTCTAATCGGCACTCGTTCAGAAAATAGTTAGGACTCTGCACATTGAGTTAATGATCCCTCAAGCACCTTACTTAAATGAAAGAAGCGGTGTGTAAAGTACATTTTTTTATTAAAATAAAATTAAGTTCGTTTGTATTAAACTCTTGGTTACTCTTTTACATTGATATTTTTTTACTTCAAAAAATGGCTGCCATCTTAGTAAAGAAAAATTCTTAAGAAAACGTCAGGAAATACTTCATTTTTTTCTGGCATTTTCGTTTTTCAAATATAATGAAAATAAAATTCTAACATAAATCTGAAAATAAAAACATATCTGAGTTGTTTTTAATTAATCTAAACCAAGCAAAATATTGCTTTTGCTACATACGAAAAAACTATCTGTACCCACACTTTCAGGTTTATCCCAACTGATTTCGCTCTAAAACGAATATAGTCCTATAATGCACATTTTAAACCGATCTGCCAAATTTCATTAAGAAAACAAACTAATAGCTGCTTCTAAGCCATTATGTAACAAATTTACAAAAAAAAGTCCCTTTCCTGCTTTTATGCTGTGCTAATTTTAAAATATACTATACACACACACACATAATTATATATATATATATATATAAATACACACACACACATACTAATACTCACACATATATTTATTATTGGTGGTTCGATGGCCGTAGAGTATTATGCCGTAGAAATCCGTCAGGGTTTCGGACAGGATCAGAAAAATAAAATACTCCAAAATTGTTGGGTAATTATTTTATTATTTCCGACGTTTCGACTTAACTTGTAAGTCATCATCAGGGCGGAAGTGATGTCTGGAGAGATCTCCGTGGGAGTTTATGGTCACATTTCAGAGTGCAGAACTAAACTACTCTTTTTCAATATATATATANTTTAATGGGATTTGACCGTCTTCACCCACACCATTTCAGAACTACCACCCAATATATATATATATAATCACTCCCTCCTATTCCTTCCCTAACAATTAATCAGCGCCCAAGTTCCTTTTATTCCTCAGTCAAAAACCTCGGATTATCCGGACCCTTTCATGGAAACCTCATATTTCACAGATTCCCCGTCGCTGTTCCTCCACTCTCCATCAATATCGCCCTTCAAGTCACTTTCGGTCTCCTGCCTCGTAAAACCCGTAGTCTCCTTGTGTCCTCTCTTATAATCTCCATTTTGATCTTGGTTGCTCTAATTATGGGGGCCTCATCGGAGAACTAGAGGATAGGCTTAAGCTTGTGCTAAACTGTTTCGTCAGGTTTGTCTTTGGTTCTCAGAGGAGCAGCCACGTTACAAAGCTGTACTCCGAGTCGGGATGGTTATACCCATCTTTGCTTGGTCTCTCTTTTATTGTATTAGCTTTGAGTTTCATTGTTCTTGCGTTGCACTCATTTTCTTCTTTGTTTTCTTTTCTTTTTTTCATCTATTTTTATTACCCCATTTATTTCGTAGTTTCTTATTTTAATATATATTTCTTCCATTTCCCTACTTGTAGGATAAGTTGTAAATATTGTCATAGTTCTGTTGAAAAATTTTTATTTTATTAGACTATTGTTTATTTGTACATTTTTTTATTATTGTTGTAATTACAGAATCAGCTATACTGTCAGCTGTGACTTCTTTGTTATTCAAGGGGACTTAATGAACTGTAAATCAGCCCCCGTATTCTAAAAATGTTAGATTCTATTCAACACAGCGGAATAAGAATAGCAACCGGTGCCTTTAGGTCAAGTCCAGCTCCAAGCATACTTGTAGAATCCGAGGAATTGCCGCTTGATTGCAGAAGAACTCAACTAAATTTGGCATATTAATATGAAATAAAAGCATCAAAAAATCATCCAGTAAATAGAATATTAATATCGAGAAATTAGTTAAATGAATATAGCAATAATACACGAGAAAAAAACCTTTCCCATTTAGAACCATTCACTCCTTAGATAAAATAAATTTATTTAGACCAAATATCTTAACAAATTCCGTATTAAGTGTACCTCCTTGGATTACAACCCCACCAACATATAATATGTCACTTGTAAAATATCCAAAAAAAAAGAAACAATACCGGAGTATTACAAAAATATCTTTAATAACATCAAAGAAAAATATTGTAATTCTAATTTCATATACACTGATGGATCAAAGAACTCAGAGGGAGTAGGAGCGGCAATAATATGTGAAAATAGATACTATAAATTTTCCCTAAAATCTCTTTGCTCAAATTTTACTGCTGAACTTATTGCTATACAGAAAGCTATGAACATCATTTCACCAACAACTAATCGATTAATTGTTTGTACTGATTCCCTCGCGTCTTTTCTAGCAATAAAAAATATTTTTACAGAAAACTCTTTGGTTATAGATATTCTAAGTACAGTAGATGAACTAAGAAGACATTATATCAATGTAATTTTTACTTGGATTCCGAGTCACATAGGTATACCGGAAAATACTGTAGTAGATAAACTTGAAAAAAAGCAGTTCATGACGGGATAAAAATAACAAAAATTCCGGCAAATGATATCATTGCTGCAGTAAAAATTAGTATACTAAATATGTGGACTGACCAGTGGAGACAAATGGATTTAGGTGACAAGTTACGCTTAATCAAAGGTGAAGTGAAATCATGGAATAGTTCAAGGAGAGAGTCGAGCCGTGAGGAAGTTATTCTGACCAGGTTGAGGATCGGACATACCCGAATTACCCATGGTTACCTAATGTCACGGGATCCTCCCACTATGTGCCAAATATTAGATGTGAGGCTAACGGTGAAGCACATCCTAATAGATTGCAGAGGTTTCCAACTGGAGAGAAACAAACTTGACCTACCAACAGACTTGACGGAACTACTTAAAAATAATTCGCAACACATAGCAAACTTATTTCTTTTTCTAAAAAAGAATTTTAGAATATTCTAGAATTATTAGAGTATTCTAGATAAGATTTAAATTCATAGAAAACTAACACCATATTCGATAATATGATTTATTGTTACATTTATTACAAATCTCTAATTACGCAAATCTAATTATCACCGTGCTATTGAATTAAACCATATATATTCTTTTTATAACCAAATCTTATTCAAACATTCAAGGATTATCTGAATAATTAGCTGTGGCATCTTTAGGTGCCAATTCTAATACTGACAAATCGCAGCCTAGTACGGTCGGGTCCTCTCTTCTCGTGGTCGCATGTCCTCGGTTACTCCCGACTCTCTGGACCGTCGTTAAGGTCACGAGCTCTGGAGAGACGCGAGCACTCTGGTTGGCAGGGGGTGTACGCGTCTCACCTGTAGAGCTACGAAACTACAACGCACAACATAGCAAAGAGAGCAGCCGGGCGTGGCCGTGGCGGAGATCGGGGGGTGGGGCTTTGGCCGTCTCTTGGACAGGGAACTTGACTCAACAAACCTTACAATAGGACTGATATCATATATTACATTAAGTCAAGCACTCATATACTAAGAACTGCTAAAAGAAAAATGGTGTAATGATATCGATGTAATGATATGGTATACTTAAGACTGAAGATTAAAAGTATTTACAGTAGAATAATAATAATAAAAAAATAAATAATTTTAAAGAGCTCTTGTCCTAATAATGATTTTATTTTTGTATCAATAATATAATAAAATGAATTATAAAAATTTGAAAAAATATCTATCTTGGATAACATTAAATTCTACAACGATGATAGACAAAAGTATTTGAGGCAATAATGACCCTCAGTGGTTGCCATGTCTTTAAATAAGGAAAATAAAAAAACAACAATATTCATTACCTATTGGTTATAGTCTTCTATCTTTATAAGACGCGTACTACACATGTTTGACTAAGGATAACCTATATTCATTATTATAGTGGTCATGCTTTGAATTTACACGTACAATTTTAGTGATTAATGCATAATTACATTTCTTAATCTGTTCGTGTTAATGTATTGGCGCTGTGGACAGGACTAAAAGAAAAAAATGCCAACTGATGGAAGAAAAAAAGAGACAAAACTATGCTGAAAGAACGGTTGGAAAAGCTATGTCACCAACCATTCATTAAGTTTGAATCTTTTGACCCGGAGAGGGAAGACTGGGAGTATTTTATACAACGCTTCTTGATAATGGTGATGTTCTCCCGAATTACTGATGACATGGAAAACCGAAANTATATTTTTTTTTTTTTTTACAAATATTGAGGACTGAAATTATCAATCGATTTCCCAGTAGGAAATCAAACTACTCACCTTGAATTATTTTACAATGACAGGACTTTTTACAATTTTATTCGATTCATGAAAGTTTCAACACAGGAGAAGCTAAAGAAATATTCTGCAAAAAACATTTATTACCCACATTAGAAGAAAATAGATAAAAAATACATCTGAACACACTAAATTTTGTCCTCGCATTCGTTCTTGTATACTGGAAACAAGGTATTCAACAAGGTGCAAAATCTTGAGGGGATGTATGAGTCAAAGGCACCTGACTCTCCTCAACCGACTTTCTTTGTTGCATTTGAAACACGCAAAACGGAAAAGCTTATTTTATTTTTATTCTCCTTTTTTTTTCCTTTTTTTTTTTTTTTTCACCACCTCCCTTTCCTCCAGCCAGACGAAGGGCGTCCAGGTCGGAAGCAATATCCATCGTGTGTCGGTGGCCGTATTTCCATTCGGCGGAGAGTGCTCGGACCCCGCTGGTCAGACAGCGCTCGACTCGACGTAAACGTCACGCCCATGTTTACAGCCGAAGCCGGGGCAGTAAAACAGCTGAGAGGGGGATCCGTCTGGCACTCCCTTTATTACCGCGGCCGCAGAGGTGGGAAGGGGGGGGTATCGGGGAATTTCTCTATGCATGCGAACAAGCGGACACCTCTCTGGTTAGTGGAGTTCCACAAGGGTCAGCTTTAGATCTCATGTATATTTCTCATATATCACTTTGCATATTAACTATGGATTGGCGAGACTAAAGAGTTTATTCTCAAATGGGACGTTTAATTTGTCCTTCGATTGTTGCATAATGATTCGATTATTTTAATCTATAAATACCATATGCCCAAGTTAAGGAATTTCACATACTCTATAAAACCAATTTTGAGCATGACACTTCTGCAATTATTATGTAAAATTTCTGGAACATTTATTTTATGACAGCAGGTTCATGTTGGCCAAAGTTTTCTGTTTGCCGACAAGGCTCAACTATGTCACCTGATGTCTCATTTTCATTCACATTGGTCATAGTTAAAATTATTAAAAATCATTTAAATAATGAAGCGGGGAATAGCTAGGAGCTCAAGGTATATGTGAGGAAATCTCCTCTCAAAGAAGGAGTCAATCGGCGAGTCACTTTCTGGATAGCAACCAGGAAGTTCTGTTGATTTGTCCACATTTAAAAGGTGATTGCGGATCATTAATTGAGCTGTGTCTTCTTTTCAAGCTGAGGAAGTGAAAACGAGGGAGACCAAGAAGAAGATAGGAAGACCATTTCGAGGAGGGAATGTAGCCTGGGTCATGACCTAGCTAAGTGTTGACAGGCACTGTAGGAGAACTGGGAACATTTCTGGAGCAACCCACCACCGGAAGATTAACCAATTTAAAAAAAAAATGCATATATTAGCTTCCTATTTGTAAATATCTTCGTGCCATTCATTAATTGCAGGTGTATGATTATACAAGAAATGCAAGAGAGTTAGAATTTAAAAAATCTTACTACCTCAGCCAGGACACAAACCCGGATCTCCTGCTTTCCGGAAAAGTGTAAGACTATATTATTCTTTGTAATTGCATTTATTGATAAAAATAACAGTTTTGCACTCAAACTACCTATTATTATTATTGAATCAATGAAAAAAATGTATTATTACTGTATGAATGAAAAAAAGTATTATTACTGAATGAATGAAAAAAAAAAAAAGTATAGGAATAGGTAGATATCGGTGTCGAATATCTGTCCCAAACTTTCCTCTAAAATCCTTTTTTAACCAGTTAAATAGAAGTTCATTTTAAGTCATTTCCAAAGTCTTTTGATAAACTGGAAACCACTTAACTTCTCCGTGCCATTGCAAGCTACAAAAAGAAAAATACAAATCAACTGTGCACTGTGAGCATTGAAACATTGGCTCAGGAGTTCTGTGCCACAACCATAGAACAACCGTGCACTCTATCTTATAAATAAGATAAATACATAATTTTTTAAAAATTAATTAATACTTCCTATTGGATGTAATTTTACATTCGTTAAGATATATTTATGTAAATGAAAGAAATTAATTTATATAGCTTTTTTAGCATTTATTTTATATCAAACTTATTAGTTTAGAAGACTATCAGGAATCTAATTACTGAATTTATATACTCTATGACACAAAAAAAACAACACATATGTAGCTATTTGTCTATTGAAGATTATTCCTTAAATATATACAAAACAGAGCAATGAGGGTTAACCTAAAGCATAATTATAATTATATTTTTAAGGAGGAAAATTTTTATTTATTTGTACAAAACTTAGTATTTGGTCTTGCAATCCTTGAGCTGCAGGTTCATATCCCGTCTAGAGCAATATTTTATCGATAAACATAAGCTTGTCTTAAGTTCAACTAAGAGGTTGAAAGGTAAGCTAATACTTAATTTTAAGAAATAAATAAACTTATATGAGATGTAAAATGGTTCTATAAAGATTTATTGGCATTTAGCAATATTTAACAACTAAAATATCAGGATTATCTTAATATCTGAGGAAAATGTTAATCTCTATTTAAGACTTGTTTATCTGCGATCAAGTAGGCTGTTCAGTCTCACATCATTTCCTTATGAATGAGATATATTATTATTTATTATAAAAAATAACCAATAATTTGCTAAAGGATTTAGTTTCTCTCATCATAGATGCCTATTACAAGATAGTGAGTAATCAAGATACAGTCATGTTTTAAATAAATAATGAATAGGGAAAAATAAATTATTCTTAGGCTAGGTTAATTATGAATATGGGCGATTATTTTAGTCTATTCTTTGTAGATATAAAGTTGAAAAATAAAATATGTAATATGAGTATTTACATGCCTATAATAGAAGCAATTTATTTTAGATAATTTTTTTTTTTTTTTGAGAATTTAACAACTGATATTCCTGAGTGTACTAGCACAGCAACTGTCCGCAAACCTTTCACGTTCGTCCGTTCTTTTCCTATTCGGTTTGTTTTTATAAAATATTTTAGTCTTCTTATCACTTCTCATCTACACTTCTAAGTATTTCGCAATGAAACGGAAAAATCGCGTCTCATGCTTCCTCTAAATGCAATTTAGTCTGCAAAAGGAGAATGTCACTCATGGGAGATCCACACATCCAGATAAGCTCACAGTGCATTACTCCCATTCCTGCCTGTATCCAAGAAAGTATGCTCCGCTTATTGATATGGTGTAATTCCGGAATCGAAGCTGGAAGCCCCATACGTAAGATACACTTGGGCGTAAAGGACTGGGACGCACAGGAATATCTAACAATTTGACAAAACTTTTCTGAAAGAATAAATGAACGGAGGTCTTTCCAGGGGGGTCGTTCGGAAGAAACAGCGGAGCTAAATGTAATGCACGAATTTAATCCATAAATGTCATTTAAATAATGAATGAAGTTTACCCTACAAGCTAATATCTATAGTTGAAAAAAAGCTAGTAGCTAGTAGTGCAAAAATGCGCGTCAATTACGCACGCGTGTGTGTGTGTGTGTGTGTGTGTGTGTGTGTGTGTGTGTGTGTGTGTGTGTGTGTGTGTGTGTCCGGTCGCTATTCAGTCCACAATTTTAAAATGCAGGCATTCGGTATTTAAGCTGTGTTTTAAACTGTTGGATAATTCGTTTCTGGTTGAAATTACTAGTGGGAACACACAGTTTAAAAAGAAAAAATATCAAATATTTCCATTATTTTTGTAATTAAAAAAGGTATATAATGCAATAAATCTAAGATATAATTATCGAATATATATATATATATATATATATATATATATATATATATATATATATATGGTATATTTTTTCTTATCTGTTCTTCACTCTAAAATCATCGAAGTAGCATTTATATATTTACAATCAGAGTTTATGACATTAAAAATTAAAAAAAAGTAAACCTTCTCGAGTATTTAAGAGATAAGCAAGACACCCTTCTTAAACGTAATTTCTGGATAGCTTGAAGTAAGTTTAATTTCTTATTTAATGGGATTTGACCGTCTTCACCCACACCATTTCAGAACTACCACCCAATCCTCACAAGGAATGATAAAAAAAGTGCAGCTCGTTTCTTACTGCTGAATAATCAACCACTTTTGGCCTCAGCTGGACTTCATAAGTTCCCTTCATATAAATCTTGTCTCGCCTTTATTTGACAAATGAAAACCTGCATGAACTTGAGTTTGTAATACTTGAGGTATGATTTCTCCTCCTGACACCGTTTTAGTTAGTCTGCACACAAATATACTTATGAAATACCCCATTCTTAACGGATGTAACCTACAAGACGCATGGAAATGAGATAATAATGCTAAAATGAAGAACACTACTTACATAAATCCTAAAAGTCAAAAGTCTTAAATTTTATGGGCACATATATTAGTTAAAATCCTGTCGATAAGTAGCAAAATAATTGTTATGTCAAAAATGATGGCCTTTATTGCTTTCTTCCCGTCCAGTGGTATGTTATAATAGTTCAGATTAATTCCAAAAAAATAAAAAATAAAATAAAATGGAAGCCCCAAGCGTCCCCTTCACTCTCTCCCTTTGAAAACCTTCCATTGGAAGTTTGATTGACTGTTGGGAAAGCTGGTGGCCGGAGGGGTCGCGGAATTTTAATACGGCCGGGGCAGGACGCTCCGGGCGCTCCCCCTCAAGACCGTTAGGGGCGCACTTGTCCTGCAACCTGCTCTCTGACGCCTGACTAGTTGGAGGCGTATAAGGGCACCCCTCATACATACCCTGCAAAGGGCTTCCCACTGCCACCACATCAATCATTTCTCCAGATCAATTCCACATCCGATTGGTTAAAAACTAATGTTATTTCCTATTGTGGATCATATTTAAATTACGCCTAGAATGCGTTACAACATAATCAATTTAGACAATACTGAGATAATTAAATGATGTCACACAGATGATAGTTATCATTTTGGTCTAACAAAGTTATTCTACTCCCTCCAATGACCCTTAGTGGTTGCAAGGGAGGCTAACCCAGCAAAAAAAAAAAAAAAAAAAAAAAAAAAAAAAAAAAAAAAAAAAAAAAAAAAAAAAAAAAAA
>KZ807910.1:237888-258085 GCA_000696205.2 Oncopeltus fasciatus | reverse complement strand
GAAAAAAAAAAAAAAAAAATACTCATCGATGACTCCTTATATTCTTTTTACAAACAAAATATAACAAATCTTATTCTTACGAGGGCTTTGTACTTTTTCTTAAAGTGAGTATAAGTCTTAAACTAATCCCCTTAGACATGTTGCCGAAACATAGGTAAGAACTAAGTCCTGCCAATGTCACAATGCTTTGGCTATTTCTAGTACTTACGTGAAGTCCTTTTTTTCTGACCGAACTTCGACTTTTAATGTACAGATAAACAGATAATACATACTTATGTACAAAAGGAGAGTTTTTTTGACCGTAGATATTATTCTGAGATGATTTTAGTTTAAAAAAATGTATTTTTTAAATTTGTGTTTTTTGGATCTACCTCGACCGAACCCCAACTAAAATCATCTCAGCATACTCAATTCATTTTTTTTTTTTTTTTTTTTTTTTTCCATTTAAAAGCCTTATTAAAACTTATTTTAATAATATAAGAACAATTTTATGCGTAATATATTTGGTTACAAGATCTGAGAAAATATCGAATAAATTTTCAAAAATCTGTTATGTAACAATCTATATAGCTGAATTCTTTTGAAATTTGTTAAAAATTGTTGTATTCCCAAAACATTAATTAAAATTTTTAATTAATAAGTAATTACGTGTATACTCTCCAAACGAATCACAAATGCAATAAAAAGTTTAAGCCCGAAAGAAGAGTTTACTAATCAGGCTTATTAGAATATGCAAAAGAAATAACATGACAAATTTATTTTGAAGAGAAACAAGATTAAATAACAATAACACTAAATAACACAGTAAATAAATCAATGGATCAAACACTAATAAAGTGTACAACAAAACTGTACGTTTCTAATTAAATATCGAAGGAAATTAAATGACGGTTTCCTAAAAGACTCATAAGACACTGATTGAGGTTTGAGCTTATTTAGCACAGGAAACTTTTCTATGGTCCTAATGTATGCGTCTAGAAGTGTTCGTGATTCGTTAAAGGTTCATTGACAATTTCATGAGGAGAGAGGAATGAAGGCAGTCCAGCTTTATGTTGATTGTAAATTAATGAATAAAGTCACAATGTATTATCAGATAATACGGACAGACATTGCGGCTTTATCCTCTAGCCGATTGCCACTTTGAAATATTCAAAGAGGTTTTTCGATAATAAGATTTATATGGTACATACTTTTCGATATTTCGAAAGTTTCACTTGCACAAATAGCAGGAAGGTATTTTCGGAAGACTGTTATAGCAGGATAAGTGAGGTTGATCTTATAACCACTGATATGAGCCAAAACGAGCAAGAACTCTTTATCTGGAGTATTTTGAAAAAAAAAATCTATCTGATGACAGGGGAATGATCCACCTACCTGCTATTTATTCGATCTTGAACTTCAAGCCTAAATCAAAAACCACGATACGAATATTTCAAAACAATAAATTAAAAATAAAGTAATTACTTCAATTCGCTTAAAATTATTATTAATCATTAATTATTATTAAAATTTACGATCTCCCCCTTTTCTATGATTATCCCTCCGAGCGTTTAGTTGCTATAACACTGTTAAGTTGGAAACTTAATTTTAGCATTTTTTCAACATCCAAAGAGTTTCTGTTCACATAGATCCTGATGATTTCTTCAGCCATCATTTTCATTCGTGACATCGATAGGTATTCTATATTATTATATATTTTACTTCCAAAACTTTTTTCCATCAAATATTAATCTGAGCAAATTTACTTTAAGCATGTGAATGTAAAGATAAAACAGCAATTCACATTTTTTTCCCTCTTTCTTTTTTTTTTTTTTTTTTTTCTTTTTTTTTTTTTTTTTTTTTTTTNGGGGGGGGGGGGATGATTCCTCAGAATTTTAAAAACATACTACAGAAATCATACAGGCTCTGGCGGTTATTGGTCCTATGGGCTATGGATCACTAGTAATTGAAGAATAGAGATTAAAAATTAGCAATTAATTAACAAACTAATCTATTGCCCTTACTATCTTGTCAATAAATAAATAGAAAATATAAATTAATTTCAGCAAATAAATTAATTAATATGTACAAATAAATTAAGTGTGTTTATTTACAAAGATGCCTTAAGACATCTTGTTAAAGACATCACTTACTGGTTCTTAGCCCAGCACTCTACGGCACGCGATCTGCCACAGACGGAGACTAACATCACTGACTCGGAGGCCGCTGGCAAGCTGCTTTTATAACTTCGTGGAACCGAGAAGGGGCTAGAAGATTCTATGAAAATTTCCAAGTAACCCTTCTTTCACTCCCAAGACAAAGAGAGCAGGTGTCATCCTTCAATTGGCCTCTTACCGTACAGGTCTGGTCTACACGCCAACTACTTCCCTGGTCTTTCCCTTTCCTTCTACCCTCTTCCGCCGATTTTACATGTTGTGTTCCTTCAAATTAGGTCGTCCCTATCTCGGCCCTTGTTTCTGAACTTTCTGGCATCTGGCATTCACCAATTTTATTTCACCTTACTCCACAGTTTTCAGGTACCATAATCGCTCTATGTTTCTGGCTATTATTTTTTTTGCAATGAAAATCTCACCAATGCAAGTGAAAGATTTTACTTTTTCAAAGAAATATCCTTATACCCTTAGTATCTCTCGTTTATTATAATTTTTACCCCTGAATTACATTTTATATTTCATTTATTTTTACAATTGTTAGCTTATTAAATACCAACTCCTTTCTCTCTTATTTCATCTAATCAAAGAAGCCTGTTTCTTTAATTCAGTAGAGAACATAATCTGTCACTAAGTACAGTAAGCCAGTAGTGGTTTAGCGATCCTTTTTATGTTTCAAATCAAACCCTTCTCTTGTGGTATTTATTCTCTATTGACATATATACTGACAAGCCTAATCCCTAGCAGAGACCTTCCCATTAATTCCCGAACTGAAATGTGAAGGAAGATGGCTCCCTTCAACTATAGAGGACACCTCCTTTGAAGTGATTAGAAAACATTCAATATATGGTATAATGGAACCTAACACATTGCTTCTGAAGAAACTACCAGCTCGCATAAAAAAACAATAAAGTTAATAAACTAGTACTAAAATACATAAACACATATATATATGTTTATTTTCGTATATGTATCAAATTATAGACCACACATATGTATTGATTAGAACGAATGTAATAATAATTAATTAAAATAAAATTCCTCGTGAAAATATCACATAACGCTAATGAGACTTAAATGTATTTCAATCATTTAAAACAGATAAAATCGAATAAATCTTCTAGAAGGTTACTGTTAAGGTCATTGGCCCCTACATTGGCTTAGCATAATGATAGTATGGTAGTTATCAATGATTGTCAATCAAGTCTGCATTTCCAAGGTCCCTTTGACAAGACGACGAACAATCAAAATTTGGTATTTGTCTAACGTCAATTGCAAGTGTAAAATAAGCGTATTATAAATGTAAGGCGTTAAACCAATATAATTTATTTGATTATCTGAGACTATCTTTTTACGCAAAACTTATTACATTTCAAGAGGATAGGACGAAAAAAATTTTTCTTTCTAAAAAAATTATTATTTTCTTCAACTTAGGTTTTATGGGTCGCTAAATTGCCGAATAATTTTTTTAAATTACTTTATTAGGGTTTTAACCCGATAAAATAATAAATCGTTTAATGTTTTCTTTTGAACTTAATTTACACTACAGCTCAAACAATTCTATTAAAGTTTTTTTCATTTGATAACGGTGGTTACCATATGAATGACTGGAATCTCTGTTTTTATACAATAGGTCTCCCTTCATTCCTAGCAGGAACACAGAAATACATTATATCTATATTGTTTAAAAATATATCTCTTTTATAGATATCCACTTTTACGTAGGTTCCAATTAAAGTTAACTACAGTATCCCATCCAGGTAAAAAAAAAAAATTTCATAATAGTTTATTTTCTTAAGTTTAAAAAATTCTAGAATTTCCTAAATTTGTATTTTAAGTGTAGGGAACTGTTATAAAAATCATCTCTTTTAGATACAAATGATGAAGACATGGCGAAAACTATGAGAATAAATCAATGAAGTTTTCGACACATTTTTTTAAAGTGGTTAAGCCCAAAAGCGGATTAGCTCTATCGAAGTTTATTTCAGTTACTGTTTTAATATTTTAACCTTTAATTTATAAATATCGGATTCTATTTTTTTCTCGTATTTTTCGTTATATCCACATAATTTTAAAGATTATATTCAAATACCCAACGCTCCATTTCATTTAATTTTATGCGAAATTTCTTTGTGTAATATATTTATTTATCATTTAATATGTAATGAAATAAACAAATTTCTAGGATTATTTGCAATTTTTTTAATACTGTTTTCAAGAAGATATAAAAAAATATAATAAATGATTGGTTAAATAAATCATCTCTCCTTCCATTACCACTATTGACCTGAAAAAGACCTAAAATTTAGACCAAAACATTGCCAATAATAAAGTTTTGTTAACATTTAGTTTTATTTATTCTAAGACCGAATCCCTGACAAATCCTTCCTCATAAAATTCATGTTCTTCTAATTTTATGTTATATACTTTCCAAATTTAGTTCATGATCTTTAAAATGTATATTTACAACTGTAAAATATTTTGTTGAACTCCATTTAAACTATTCCTGGCAACTTTCTGCATTACTGTTTTTCAGTATTGACACAAATATTGTTTTAAAATTGTATCAATTTAGGGTGAATTTTTAGCAGTTAGGGAGAATTTTTTTTTTTTTTTAATTCAAATTTATTGAATGAAGGTGTTCTCTTATGGAAGGTCTATTCATCCATTCTCATCTATATGATTGAATGTGGAGTTTTTTATATTTGACTAGTCTCCCATGGCTTTCAAACTTTGTAGAAAATAGACTTTACCTTTTAAATGGAGAGTTTTTTGACCGTAGATAATATTATTAGATGATTTTAGTTGGGGTTCTGTCAAGGTAGATCCAAATAAAATCCAAATTTAAAAAAAAAAGTGTGTTTTTAAAAATGATTATCTGCCAAATTTTACACTTTTTTTTAATTTGTATTTTTTTTTTAATCTATCTTGACCGAACCCTAACTAAAATCATCTAATAATTTACCTTATAAAGTGAAGTAGAAACGGTAATCAAAGTTTAAGATGATTTTAGTTGGGGTTCGGTCAAGGTAGATCCAAAAAATACAAATTTGAAAAATGTATTTTTTAATAATAATAAAATGTATAATTTAATATTAACGTCTGCCAACGTTTCGGCTTACATTGTAAGCCATCTTCAGGGTTAACATGAAGATGAGAGAGGACGTCCTGTCCCTAACTTCACATTTCCATGACTGGAAATCATTCAGATAGCTTACAATGTAAGCCGAAACTTTGGCAGATAATCCTTTATTAAAAAATACATTTTTCAAATTTGTTTTTTTTGTATCTACCTAGACCGAACCCCAACTAAAATCATCTTAGAATAATATCTACGGTCAACAAACTCTCCTTTTGATAATCAAAGTCTGTCCAAAGAATGTTTGGTTTTACCTGTTACAATGACTAGCCTTTTTCCAGCAGGTCTTGACAAACCCATCAAAAGACAAATTTCTCTTCGCACGTACCTTTTGTTAGGTACCAACTATGTATCTTTTGTAGCCATCAAAAGATGTGTATGAGACCTTCGGGGTCGCAGCTACTCCCGGTAGCCGCCAGGGGCGCCGCGCTAAGAGTGACAGGCGGAGAGCGTGGTGGGGGAAGGGGCGGTACCGGGGGCGGGGCGACGCGGCGACATCCCACAGCGCAATTCGGTATTTAGCGCTCCCGGTGGTGGGAGGCGGCAATTATCCGTGGCACTGAGCCCGCCTCTCCCGGAGCGAGGCAGCCAGTAGCGGGCTGTGATTTGTACCGGCCGATTATGGGGGAGACAACTGTTACCAGTCACTATCACAGTAACTTTGGGAAATAACCCTTCCTCATCACAGCGACTATATCCACTAGAGAATTATCTAAAATTCCCCCTAAATTACTGATAAATAACAACTGCAGATTAGATATCTGCTTTACAGACAAATGGATCTAATTATTTGTATATTTTGAATAATAATTCTAATAAAGACAATCGTTTGTTACATGTTCAAATGGAGAGTTTTTTTTTTACCGTAGATATTATTATAAGATGATTTTAGTTGGGGTTTGGTCAAGGTAGATCCAAAAAAAAAAAAAAAAAAAAATAGAAATTTAAAATAAATGTATTTTTTAATAAAGGATTATCTGCCAACGTTTCGGCTTACATTGTAACCATCATTAAGGCTGCCTAACATGAAGACAAGAGAAGACGTCCTATCCCTAAGTTCACATTTCCATGACTGACAGGGCGGTAGATTATAATGTAAGCCGAAACAATCTTTTAAAATAAAATACCTTTTTTAAATTTAAATTTTTTTTTCTTTTATCTACCTTGACCGAACCCCAACTAAAATCATCTAATAATCGTTTGTTACTTCTCGTCCCGTACTAGAGGATAATAATAAATGCTATTACCACTATTACTCCCCCCCCCCACCTTTGTCGATCGATAATTTCATGTAAGGCTACATTATAATAGTCATTAGTTACGCCAAAATCGAAATCCCTTATTTCAGTTAACATTCATATTTTATTTTTTTGTTAAATACAAAAACAAGCAACAACGGACAAAATTACGGTAAAATGAACTAAAGGATATAGAATATAACGTATCTAATAACTGTATTAATATATGTAGAATAGATGTGGGAAAATACCCATTAACTAGTATTTATATTATATGCCAGGCAATGGAAATTCTATATATCAAGTATTATTCATATATATATATATAAAAAAATTATACACAAGATCTAAGGGGTAGATATTGTTGTAGATAACAATTTTTATTGCAAGGAACAGAATAAAAAATCTAAGTGTCCCAGCCAGGACTCGAATCTGGATCTCTTGCTATCAGGGCCGGTGCAATTTTCCAATTATGCTACCAGGACAAGCCTGATAAGTTATTAAAGTCCCCACACTAGAGTTCTGTTCCCTTGCACTAAAAAATGTTAAAATTTACTTGGGATAAAAACCAAAAACAAAAAAAAAAATTATAAAATTGTTGTAGATATTTTACAGAGTTGAAGGATTCCTTTATCCTTAAAACATTATCAGAAAGACAAATGACTGGAGAGATCAAAATTTACTTTTATTTTTATTTTATTTTATATTTTTTTTGTTTACATGCATACTGTTGGGAAAAGAAATTACAGTACTATGGATGAACACACATCAAAGTAGTATAGTTGTAAGGTGTGAGAGAAAGACAAATGCCAAAGAAAAAACTATTTTTTACTATTATCATTTTTGTAAATACCAAAACTAGTTTTACTTGAACCCTATCAATGAAGTATACGAGCGTCATTAAATGAAATTGATGATTATTTGTGCCAACACTCTGCGTTTACTTGAATTGAATAAAGCCGATAACCAAATTTTAATTTTTATTTCATTTTTGTGAAAGGTCGTACAAAATAATCATTTCAAAGATTATAAAGAAAATTTTGACATTTAGAATTATAAATTCACTTATATTCCGCCATTTTTATATGTAACTTACAGGTGTTTGCATTATTATTGTTTGCAATTATTTTTGCTGCTCGTTAAATAACCTTAAATTTAAAATAAAATTGCCAGTAGTAACTATTCTTAGATTCATTTTAAGATGATAGAGATCATCCTGTAAATCTTAACTCATCAAACTGTTTTAAAATTAAGAATCCAGTGCTTCATTGAAACCCTTTGTTTGAAGCCTTATTCGCCTTCTTTTTAAAAAGATATTATCATATTTAAAGTACGCATTCTAAGATAATGGAGTGCCCTTTTAGCCGAGGGGATCTTAAGTCAGGCACAGGGGAATGGAATCCCGCTCGGGGCAATATTTATCGAGAAGCAAAACATGCCTAGTGCCAAGTTTGCTTTGAATTGAATCCCGACCTATACACACACGCAAACACACAAATATATGTACACGCGAACACACACGTAAGAAAGTAATTTCGAGTGTTGAGCAGGCCCTCTTAAAATAAATCTAAATTAAAATAAATGCAGAAATATATGCTTTTCGATGTAACCCCTTAGAGGAATTCATTTTTCCTTGAAACTGAAGAAACTGGATGAGGAAAATGGGGGAGATAGACCAAAATATATAATTATCATATCTTCGTTATTTTTTTTTTAATTACGAAAAAGTTTATAGAAGATAATATGTGAAAAATATAGTTTTCCTAATCTTGTGTTCTATGTTGTTTTTACAAAAAAAGGCTTATTAAGAAAGAAATTGACGAATGTAACTAATTGTTAGCCCTCCCCTACTCTACGTTGCCCGTCAGTCTAGAGCGGACATACCTTTTACCAACAATGATCTCTCCGACTGGAAAATTAAATTTCTTCGTTATTATTATTTATACCCACGCTTAGATTACGCTTCTTCTTCGTGACGGACTTCGTTTTGATCTTTCCATTTTTAAGCAGGCCACCTTTTGAAATTGAACAATATATGGATTTTATCATCAATTAAATATTTTCCCCAGGATAATTCTCTATCTTACTATCGGTTTCTATACTTGAGTATTTTCTTCGCATGTATGTATGTATGTAGACAATATCCTTGTATGCTACGTTGAGAACAGCACAGAAGATGGTAAGCATTGGAAGGGGATCCTATGCTGAATTTATAGGGCCACATTTGAAAGGAATAGAGAATCAAGGAAAAAGGGAATAATGAGATAAGAGCACACAAAAAAATCTAGGTATTGTCCAAAGTTGCGTGACTTTGGAGCCTGCTGTGAGCCAGCAATATCACTATAATAAAGGGAGAAGAAATCCTAGCCGGAATGCGGCGTGTTTGTCGATCTGGACTGAGACGGGAGGATTGGGTTCCAGCAACAGCTCTTGTACCTCCTGATATCCGAATTCGGAAGTCAGCCTCAGCTGATCGGACAACAGCTGGAGGTCGATGGTGGAGCAGGCCAAGACTCAACTTGGTGATTGTAGAAACAGATGAAAAGGAAAGAGAAAAACCACATCCTATAACATCCAATTTACAACACTAAACTTTTTGAAATTAATTTTCTTTTAGCAGTCAAATTTAACATAAAAAAAAAAGTTTTACAATAAAGGTTTTATAAATATTGTTTTTGTTGTGGTATCTAATCCCTCGTAAATTTTACACAATAAATGCAAGGGAATTGAATAAAAAACTTTCTATCTCAGCCAGGTTTTGAGCCTAGACTAAAAATATATAAAAAGTAAATAACGAGAGTCGTATAAATAGCTTGACAATGTCAGCTCCTTCGAGCATTAGACGATGTATTCGTATTTCTAGGAGGTTTAGACTCCCAGTACGATGGCGGGGAATTTAATAAGTTATCTGGCTAGTCTCTAGTCCTGGCTCAGACAGTTAGATTTTTTTATTCTGTTCTCTTGTATTTATTGTTTATAATAAAGTTTTTTTCTCAATGAAATTGTTATTCTAACTGAATATTTATTTCCATATTGTGGATGTTGACTCGTAAGTGTACGTCAGCTAGTTCTGAGTCACCTAGGTCTGTCAGCCTGTTTTTGTTGTACTAAAGTGACTCGGTGGATTAAAGCTCTGACGGTTTGAAAGTATCGTTTATTTGATCTACATTTTCAAAAATACGCCATCTCTCCCCTCGTGAGATTTTAATTATACTTATATATATTTTTCACAATTTAGAAAAAAAATACGTTACGCAGGGGCAAAAAATACTAATACCATTTGTTAAATTACAGTTGAATAAAATAAAAATAACATAATGCTATATATTAGTTTATGCATTAATACTAATTTGACCTTTAAAGCAACAGACTGAGATAAAAGTAACTAAGGCCATCTCTTAACTGCCCAGAAGGAAATAGTGGGCCACGACAAAACTTAATATAATTACATTCTTAAAGATCTTCCTTAAAAAGCAATAATATAAAATAGAATATAAATGTTATAACATTTCATTAAGTTTTAGAACTTTAGAAAATACGATTTAAATTTTTGTATTTTTCTAAATATCTCCTCTCGGCCGAAATAAATAAAAAAATATAAATTTCGGTTTAAAGACACACACGCACTCTCTCTCACACAACATTCTGCCTCTCTCTGTCTCTCACACACACACACTCGCGCGCACGCACACACACACTGACTCGATGCTTAAGGAAAATATCACAGCAACCGAAATAAATAAGTGCGATTTTTTTCTTCAACTTGGAAAAAAACATTTTATGCTTAAATAATATACAATAACATAATGAAGTTTGCCATATAGTACATCAATTTTTGCTTTTCTTTTAAAAATAATGTAAAATCCATTTCTTCATATAACCGAAGATAATGAAGGAATAAACGGAATTAAAAAGAGATTTTGTTGGGAAACGCATATTTTCTAGTTATTAGGTATTTAATATACGTGTAAAACTCTGGAAAGGAGTTAAATTTCGGAAGACATTAAGACCTAACATTTTTGATCTGAACCGGTTTCCCCCAAATAAATACGGTAGGTAAAGACATGAAATTTGATTAATTCCTACTTCCTGTCATGATATCAACTTGTATATATTGATTTTCTTGTGAGGAATTTGTTAAAATTACACTTTAAGCAATCAACAAACATTAGCGTTTTATAAAATACAAGTATATATTTTATGTAATATGTTGAAAATGTATTTTTCTAAATAACTGGCTACATCAAGTTGTTCTGCATCAGCTTAACATTTTTGGATGCTCCGAAAAACTCATTTTTAATGGGTAAATTCATATTTCAAATGAGAAAGCATCAGTCTCCACGAATACAGTACACAATGAAAGAGTTGGCCTCAGGATTCGTACTCGCCCCCAGTTTTGCGATAAGCTTTGCGATTATATACATTGGCAAGTGGTTATTCTTACTGATATCAACGAGCTTCTCCTAAACAGTTCTTTCCTTATCTGCCACCATCCATCGAATTCTTGTGCTGTGCTTCAATGTGACGTCACAACATATATTCCATCCCCCCATAGACTGTATCTTCTCCTTGGATAAGTGGTTCTGCTCTACTCTTGAGAAGCCTCAAAGATTGCTTAGTCTTGCACCGTAGACTCACAGGCATTCCATCTGATGCTTCCTACTTTCACCACATTCTCATTATGGAAATCAAGTATATATATTCATCCATCCATCCAATCACCCTCTAACCTATCCATCAATCCATTCATGCACCCACCCATCGACTCATTCATTCATTTATTAAACCCCGATGGCACAACATTAATTAGAAATAAAACTGTCACACGTTTCATAATATATATAATTATATATTATTAGTAAATAATTATAATATAAGATAATAATATTAAGGCATAATCAATAAACGTATCGAAATATTTTTATAACATCAAAGGTGTTTATCTGCTATAAGAGCACGAAAATATGTAAAGTAATATTTTGAAATTATATCAGAATCCCTTGCAGAACATTATCTGAGGAGTCCTGCATAAGTTTTATTTTGAATGATTCGAAATTTCTGCGTTCATAAACTATACGCTCCCATGTCTGGGACGTGAAACGTCCCATAAGCAACTTGGATTATCTAGAGTTTTAGAGGGATGAAGTCCAATTTCTGTCACAGACCGTCAACACCTGTGTCAACTGACTGCAGGAGTACTGCACGAGACGCCAAACAGACTTTCAAAAAACAGGTTTTATAATTGGTTATCAGTGGGGTCATACTTTGACTCAGCATTTTTTTTTACTTAATTAGAGCAATTTATTTTAAATTATCTTTCGATATTTTAATGCCCCAGAGTGCAAAAATAACTCGATTACAGAAGAACGCCAATTAAAAAAAAAAAAAAATAAAACAGGGATTATTTCAGTTCGGCTGCACTTCTATTTCAGCCAAGAAACCTAACCATAAAACTAGATTATCTTCCGAAAAATACATATCCGCCATTACATGTATCCTACAAATAAATACAAGTTGTTTGTGATGAACTTCGTTAAAGGTTTATATGAAAATACATTGCCTCCGAATTTTTTTAAAGTTTAAAGTCATTCTGCTGTACATAATTTTTGAAGTTAAAGTCATTCTGCTGTACATAATTTTTTTGAGCTTAAATTCATTCTACTGTCTATAATTTTTTTGAGCTTAAATTCATTCTACTGTATATAATTTTTTGAGCTTAAATTCATTCTACTGTATATAATTTTTTTTAGCTTAAAGTCATTCTGCTGTACATAATTTTTTTTAGCTTAATTTCATTCTACTGTATATAATTTTTTTTTAGCTTAAAGTTATTCTGCTGTACATAATTTTTTCATGGATAAGGGGATGGGTCTGCGCTTGATTTCAGAATTTAAATGTTTGTATTTTTTTTTCTTTGAATTCTTTATTTTTCAATAAAATGTTACATTAGATGCAAAAGACTTTAGATTCGGTATCGCTTTAAATCATACCGTATATTACGAAACTTCACGATCAGGTGTTATCAATCAAGGGTGCTCTTAACATGTCACGTGGCTCCTATTGGGTTTTGGAGTTTTGAGTTTCGACTCCCCGATTTCGTCCACAGAATCCTCTAACAGCTGCCTCCAGGCCTTTCATATTTCACCATTAAAAGGAATGATGAATGAAGAATGTTAGGATCGATCCATCAAGCCCACTATCCATTTTCTTTTTCTTCTTTCAGGCCTAACTTTCGGATATACCTTCTAATTTTTTGGTTAGTAACGTAATATACGTTAAAGATATATAAAGGTGTTTGCGTAAAATGTAATATTTACAAAAGCAAACATATTTTTCCTTCGATCCCATTACTTACTATACCTTTTGCCCAAGATGTGGGAGAGACTTTTGTTAAATTATACTTAGATAGATTTATTAGATGATTTTAGTTAGGGTTCGGTCAAAGTAGATCCAAAAAAAAATTATAATTAAAAAAAAGTGTATTTTTTTAAAGATTATCTGCCAACGTTTCGGCTTACACTGTAAGCCATCTTCAGGGCTATCATAAAGGCGAAAGAGGACGTCCTGGCCCTAAGTTCATATTTCAGTCATGGAAAATTGATGTCACTAGCTATTAAATAGTATATGTAACCTCTTTCCTAGTAAGTAACAGTTAAGGAGGTTCCGTTACCGGTATTTATTTAATAACAGTTAATAATTCCTAGAAATCATTTTGCAACCTTATCAGTGTATGTTTTGGGAGATACGTCTGGTCGTCGTTCAGTGCAAGCTGAACCTATCGTACATGGACCGTAAATTTTAATTTTACGATTTATATGCCGAAATCAGTTGTTCTTAGTAAATAAAAATAAAAATAAAGTAGGGCCTTACCTAAAATGTCGAGTGAGATTATTAAAAAAATTTCTATATAGCGAACGTAGTATTTAATTCAGAATAATGAAAACCAACAAAATATGTTTATTGATAAAACACATAAATTTTTGGAGTTACACAGAGATATTAAAGAATTAGGAGTGGGTAGAGTAAATTTAAATTTTACAATCAAGCAGCTGAAAATAATTGTTTTTTTTTTTTTAAATAATACAAATGAAACAGGCAATCCTATTTGGCACATCGATTTTAAATATCTAAACTCAGAAATCGGTCTTAAGGGATTGCCTGAAAATTCAAGTAAGTAAAATTTCATTTTAAGCAATGAACCCCAATTTGGATATTAATAAACTTATTGATAATACAAATTTTGTTTATAAGTATAGGGAATTGCATGACGGAAACTTCAAAGATAAATATTCACCAAAATTAGGAATTTGCTTAATTTGCGCAAATCCTACGTGACGGGCTTTTGTGGAATGTAGCCAATTAGTACCACAGGGGGAAGAACTTTCACCTGGTAACCACCCCATTCTAAGCACCAATGACAAACACTTGATGTCCAGAGCGGAACACCAACTCATAGTGCCAGCTTTATGGGATGACCCAAACCGTAACTCTTGAGCGAAGATTGTGACCCGTATAATTGGTTATGCCACATTTTAGAAAATTTAGTAATAGCTCTGAGGTCGAAAGTAACAGTGATTCTACTTTTATAGGTTAAAATAATAAATCGCGATGGTATTTACATGTGTTTGAGTTGTGTAATTTGATTAGAACGTTGTAGTGTTCATGAATGCATGTGATAATTCATTTCAAATGTTGTTCGTAAATAAATAAAATAGGATTGCCTCGTTTCTCCTGCAATTCCTTATTATCCACTAGTATCCAATATGTTGTTAAGATCCTTTGACATAATAGATGAAGACAGCCTTTAAAAGTCATGGCCAGGCGACATAGACAGCCATTGTCGGAATTCTCACAAGATAATTGTCTAGCAGCCTTCGCGAGTGCCGTGGGAGGCGGAGAGGAATGTCGAGCTGGCTCTCGAGACCCGGATTGACGTCTACTTGGGCAAGCCGTACAAACACTCCAAATTTGGTAGCTCATTACTGGAGGACAGGTACTGAGCAATGTCATCGTGTATCTGATACTAATTTAGGGCAGTAAAGTTCAGCACATTTCCGTTCTTGTTAGTGCCAAGAATGGTTGCAACACACATCCAAAGTTTTGGCGAGACAGGAGTGAGAGAATTAGCCCACACTCTCAACTCCCTCTCCTCCACTTCTCCGACTATACTTCTTACCACTCACCCTCTTTATTCTTTGTTCCTCCCAACTTCTCTGCTCCTCAATATACTCTCATTTCTATATTTCTCGCATTTGTCTCATTCCTACAATCTGTGTGTATATATATATATATATATATATACACACAGATTGTAGCTCTCCCCTCGTGAGATTTTAATTATACTTATATATATTTTTCACAATTTAGAAAAAAAATACGTTACGCAGGGGCAAAAAATACTAATACCATTTGTTAAATTACAGTTGAATAAAATAAAAATAACATAATGCTATATATTAGTTTATGCATTAATACTAATTTGACCTTTAAAGCAACAGACTGAGATAAAAGTAACTAAGGCCATCTCTTAACTGCCCAGAAGGAAATAGTGGGCCACGACAAAACTTAATATAATTACATTCTTAAAGATCTTCCTTAAAAAGCAATAATATAAAATAGAATATAAATGTTATAACATTTCATTAAGTTTTAGAACTTTAGAAAATACGATTTAAATTTTTGTATTTTTCTAAATATCTCCTCTCGGCCGAAATAAATAAAAAAATATAAATTTCGGTTTAAAGACACACACGCACTCTCTCTCACACAACATTCTGCCTCTCTCTGTCTCTCACACACACACACTCGCGCGCACGCACACACACACTGACTCGATGCTTAAGGAAAATATCACAGCAACCGAAATAAATAAGTGCGATTTTTTTCTTCAACTTGGAAAAAAACATTTTATGCTTAAATAATATACAATAACATAATGAAGTTTGCCATATAGTACATCAATTTTTGCTTTTCTTTTAAAAATAATGTAAAATCCATTTCTTCATATAACCGAAGATAATGAAGGAATAAACGGAATTAAAAAGAGATTTTGTTGGGAAACGCATATTTTCTAGTTATTAGGTATTTAATATACGTGTAAAACTCTGGAAAGGAGTTAAATTTCGGAAGACATTAAGACCTAACATTTTTGATCTGAACCGGTTTCCCCCAAATAAATACGGTAGGTAAAGACATGAAATTTGATTAATTCCTACTTCCTGTCATGATATCAACTTGTATATATTGATTTTCTTGTGAGGAATTTGTTAAAATTACACTTTAAGCAATCAACAAACATTAGCGTTTTATAAAATACAAGTATATATTTTATGTAATATGTTGAAAATGTATTTTTCTAAATAACTGGCTACATCAAGTTGTTCTGCATCAGCTTAACATTTTTGGATGCTCCGAAAAACTCATTTTTAATGGGTAAATTCATATTTCAAATGAGAAAGCATCAGTCTCCACGAATACAGTACACAATGAAAGAGTTGGCCTCAGGATTCGTACTCGCCCCCAGTTTTGCGATAAGCTTTGCGATTATATACATTGGCAAGTGGTTATTCTTACTGATATCAACGAGCTTCTCCTAAACAGTTCTTTCCTTATCTGCCACCATCCATCGAATTCTTGTGCTGTGCTTCAATGTGACGTCACAACATATATTCCATCCCCCCATAGACTGTATCTTCTCCTTGGATAAGTGGTTCTGCTCTACTCTTGAGAAGCCTCAAAGATTGCTTAGTCTTGCACCGTAGACTCACAGGCATTCCATCTGATGCTTCCTACTTTCACCACATTCTCATTATGGAAATCAAGTATATATATTCATCCATCCATCCAATCACCCTCTAACCTATCCATCAATCCATTCATGCACCCACCCATCGACTCATTCATTCATTTATTAAACCCCGATGGCACAACATTAATTAGAAATAAAACTGTCACACGTTTCATAATATATATAATTATATATTATTAGTAAATAATTATAATATAAGATAATAATATTAAGGCATAATCAATAAACGTATCGAAATATTTTTATAACATCAAAGGTGTTTATCTGCTATAAGAGCACGAAAATATGTAAAGTAATATTTTGAAATTATATCAGAATCCCTTGCAGAACATTATCTGAGGAGTCCTGCATAAGTTTTATTTTGAATGATTCGAAATTTCTGCGTTCATAAACTATACGCTCCCATGTCTGGGACGTGAAACGTCCCATAAGCAACTTGGATTATCTAGAGTTTTAGAGGGATGAAGTCCAATTTCTGTCACAGACCGTCAACACCTGTGTCAACTGACTGCAGGAGTACTGCACGAGACGCCAAACAGACTTTCAAAAAACAGGTTTTATAATTGGTTATCAGTGGGGTCATACTTTGACTCAGCATTTTTTTTTACTTAATTAGAGCAATTTATTTTAAATTATCTTTCGATATTTTAATGCCCCAGAGTGCAAAAATAACTCGATTACAGAAGAACGCCAATTAAAAAAAAAAAAAAATAAAACAGGGATTATTTCAGTTCGGCTGCACTTCTATTTCAGCCAAGAAACCTAACCATAAAACTAGATTATCTTCCGAAAAATACATATCCGCCATTACATGTATCCTACAAATAAATACAAGTTGTTTGTGATGAACTTCGTTAAAGGTTTATATGAAAATACATTGCCTCCGAATTTTTTTAAAGTTTAAAGTCATTCTGCTGTACATAATTTTTGAAGTTAAAGTCATTCTGCTGTACATAATTTTTTTGAGCTTAAATTCATTCTACTGTCTATAATTTTTTTGAGCTTAAATTCATTCTACTGTATATAATTTTTTGAGCTTAAATTCATTCTACTGTATATAATTTTTTTTAGCTTAAAGTCATTCTGCTGTACATAATTTTTTTTAGCTTAATTTCATTCTACTGTATATAATTTTTTTTTAGCTTAAAGTTATTCTGCTGTACATAATTTTTTCATGGATAAGGGGATGGGTCTGCGCTTGATTTCAGAATTTAAATGTTTGTATTTTTTTTTCTTTGAATTCTTTATTTTTCAATAAAATGTTACATTAGATGCAAAAGACTTTAGATTCGGTATCGCTTTAAATCATACCGTATATTACGAAACTTCACGATCAGGTGTTATCAATCAAGGGTGCTCTTAACATGTCACGTGGCTCCTATTGGGTTTTGGAGTTTTGAGTTTCGACTCCCCGATTTCGTCCACAGAATCCTCTAACAGCTGCCTCCAGGCCTTTCATATTTCACCATTAAAAGGAATGATGAATGAAGAATGTTAGGATCGATCCATCAAGCCCACTATCCATTTTCTTTTTCTTCTTTCAGGCCTAACTTTCGGATATACCTTCTAATTTTTTGGTTAGTAACGTAATATACGTTAAAGATATATAAAGGTGTTTGCGTAAAATGTAATATTTACAAAAGCAAACATATTTTTCCTTCGATCCCATTNCACTGCCGAACAACAACGAACTTTGAAGAAGGTTTAGTCCCATTGTCGAACAACAAAATCAGAAGAAAGATTAGTCCCGCTGCCGAACAACAAAAAAATCTGAAGAAGGATTAGTCCCACTGCCATACAACAACGAACTTTGAAGAAGGTTTAGTCCCATTGTCGAACAACAAAATCAGATGAAAGATTAGTCCCGCTGCCGAACAACAAAAAAATCTGAAGGATTAGTCCCACTGCCAAAGAATGTGTTTTTTCGTGAAGATCGAATGTTATCTTCAGCACCGAAGACTGGGAACACACAGATACCTATAAATATACTGAAAGCGTTACATTTATTTTATTTAATACGATTTTTATTATTTGAGTATATTATTTATTGTAAGTTATTTATCTTGCATATTTATCACTTTTTTTTCAATTAATGTCTTGAGATGTAACATATTCATTAGTAGCTTTCTTCTAATACTTCTAATAATTTAATGCCGCTTGCAATTCTTTTGATGAATTTGTTATTGGCTAAAATACAGTTATGGATAAAGGGGGTGTGAGTTACAATAATACCTTTTGAAGAAATTATGAATATATTGACATAAAGATTATTATAAACATATTCCAAAGAATATTATTTCATTTTTGTTAGTGTTCTAGTGAATATTTATCTACATTCTGATTTATTATCGTTTTTTTTTTTTTTTTTGCTCAGAGCCAAGGATGTTTGGAATAGTATGGGAACCTGTAGTCAGCTATTCCTTCCATGACTCTAAATGGTTTGATGGAAGGTTAAGCAAAGTTAAGGTTGAAAGGTTAAGGAATGGTTAAGGATTGGCGAATGAGCAATGCGCTCATTGGTAGAATGCCTACAAATCTGTGGACAGTGCGTATGACAGGGTACTAAGACTTGCAATAGGAGTTTTTCGTCTAAGAAATACCGTTTTAAAGATATGGCTGCAGGAAAGCCTTATACGTCTTGACCTGGTTCCTTATATTTGTCTAGCATTTGAGAATGCATAATTTTACTCATAGATGCCTAAACCCAAAATTATTCTATGCCTAACCAATGCCATGAATAACTTTTAATCAGTCCCTGGAAGAAAACGACTTAGGTTGAGGACTTAACAGAGGCTGTACTGAAAGAATTACATGCCAAGTATTATTATATGTCATAGTATTCCGCTTTCAGGTTATGATAACACAAGCATGAGAATAAGAATAAGTATACGCTCCTGATAACAAATTGTCTAATATCAAAGGCTGTGAAGAGCATGAAGGACATTTGTAAATTAATAGAAAAGGCATAACCCGGACGGCAAAAGCAGAAAAAATAGCCAGAAACAGCAGTAGACTTTAAGTAACCTCCTACACCGCAATTATCAGCATATCTAACTGGATTTGGTTGACCATCCCTTATGTGGAGGGATTGGTCTGATGTATTTATCAATTTATCTTTGTTATTAATGATTATTGACCCGTAACTCAAAAAAGTATGAACCAGAGTTAACAGACTAGTTACAAAATGCGACAGTCAAGG
Source organism: Oncopeltus fasciatus (assembly GCA_000696205.2). Taxonomy (NCBI): domain Eukaryota; kingdom Metazoa; phylum Arthropoda; class Insecta; order Hemiptera; family Lygaeidae; genus Oncopeltus; species Oncopeltus fasciatus. The sequence goes on along the minus strand of KZ807910.1, from coordinate 238,551 downwards.
AAGAAGGAAAACACTTCACCGGTGTGTCTAAAGTACAAAAGAGTCATTTGCTGTTTTATAATAGCAAATAAGTTGAGGTGGGGATATATCGATCAGATGACATTGTATTAAGGTTCCATGACTCTATCACCATAACTCTGTGGTACAACAATTAAGTTATTTAAATCTTACACTGTGTATAGATAGAACGTAAATACTATGTATAGATAGAACATTAATACTTTGTATAAATTAAAAACCTAGATAATTTTGCAAATTCATTAATACAAATAAACAACAACCAAATATTCTTAGTTTGGTTCTCGGGGAGAATACTGCTCCAAAGAGTATTATTCTTATCGAAACAAGATCGATTTTAAGGCATTTTTTTATGCCTAAAAAAAGGCATATACCATTAGAATGTTACTCATTATAGTAATAAGGAGACATCCAAGAACCCCCTTCTGGAAACAATTTTGCGGACAAGAGAGTAGATCACTAGAGGATAAGTAGATCAACCAGGGGAGGTTACTCTTTAGTGCACTACTAAAGGGTGAACTCTCGGCTTTTAAGTATCTTTAAGTTCTTGAAATTTACATCTATCTCCTTCTACAGAATAATTCATCTCTCTCTCTCTCTCTCTCTCTCTCTCTCTCTCTCTCTCTCTCTCTTCTCGTTTTCCCC
>KZ807910.1:204382-215881 GCA_000696205.2 Oncopeltus fasciatus | reverse complement strand
TTGCTAAGATGCGTGCAGCTGATTAGTATGTGCTCCACACTCAGTATTTCTCCACAGGCTGAACAGATTGGGCGATGCCTGCCGACAAGATGATGTCCGTGTGTCATACGGGTATGACCTATACGTAGGCGACTTAAGATGACTTGCTCGCGACGAGTGAACGTTTCTTTGTAGTACGGAGGTCGAACGGAATCTTCCACTGCCTTGAGTTGGGCTGTACATTGGGACCACTTCTCTTGCCAGTTCTTCCAAACGGCTTCCTTTAATCTAGGTTTTTGGTCGTCTGGGTGGTGCTTAAAATTAGGGTTATGATTTTTTGTCGTTGATTCCTTTGCAGCAAGGTCAGCATGTTCATTTCCATGAATTCCAGCGTGTCAGCAGGTCTTTCTGACAGTTTTTGATTCATCCTAAGATAATGACCGAGCAACACCAACCGGATAGTTCTTATGGTGGTGTATCCGAATCTTCCTCATCAGAACTTTCCCACTACTTTATCAAAATAGCGTATCTCCTTTGCTTGGACACGACTCTTGTTCTTCGTGGTCAGGAATACAACTGGAACTGTGAGCTGAAAGACAGATTTCAAATCAGTGTTAACCTGTTTCGATGCTGATGACCATATTTTTCATATTTACGATCAATTCCGGGGCGCCAAAAGCCAGTTTCCATGAATTTTTAAGAAGAAAGCATACCGCTTTTAATAAATGGTTAATTAACTCTTTGACAATTGATTTTTTTTTTTTTTTTTGCACAGTTAGTAATAAGTACTTATGGGCTAGGTTCATGCAATATTTTCAGCTATAAATAGACAACCGTATTCTATTGCCATTCTATTATACGACGATCAAAGAATACTATAAAAGGTAAAAAAAAAAAAAATCTTTAAATACTACGTGAGGGAAGAATTATTTGCGAGTGAATTTAGAAAATATGATTGTATAGGGAGAGAGGGGAAGAAAGAGAGGAAGACCCTCTTCTAACTGTTTTGTGAGGGAAAAAAATCCATAAAGAACCGCTGTTGCCATGTACCGGTTTGCTCGAATCTGAGAAGAATAAGACAGCTCCTCGTACAAAATGCTCCCACCATGTACGGAACATGACCAAAATATCCTGAAAGAGTAAAACCCTAAGTCTGGAGAATGGAAAAAGATGGATATTTGAGCAAGCCAACGAAGACAGTCGGTGACAGGGTAAGGGTTTACAGCTATATCTTTTTAAATTTATGAAAAATGAATGCCTGTTTGAGTTAAAATCCATTCCCTGTATTTCCCCCTTGTCTATTCAGGAAAAGCATTTCCTGTAACCCATAAAATTCATTCTTCTTAATCTCGTGAGTCTGTATGTGAGTGTTTGTGTTTATATATATATATATAGGGTTCGGTCAAGGTAGANGGAAGAATATTATATCTACAAACATCCATGTCAATATAATATTTATTTGGAAACAGGTGTCATTACCTCAAGTTAAGTCCTAAATCCTTCTGTTTTATTTTAGTATAAATCTTCAATTCTTTGTGCCCATAAAAAATTTACTTCTTCATAATTTAATGAAGTTATCAATAATAAAGACGTATTTATTATGGCAGGAATTCTTAATTAATTTTTATGAAAATGTTACATTATTTTATTAAAAAAACAAAAAAAAGCAGACATATTTTGTCCCAGTTGCTGGGAAACTGTACGTGTGACCGCTCGCCAATCCACAAGAGCAAGAGGCCGCACTTGTAGAGTGCAGCTGCATGCCGATGGCAATCCTGAGAAGAGGTGAGTAGGCGAGTGGACGACAATTCTCACCCTGGTTACTTTGCCGGCTAGAACCGCCACCGAGGACAAGTTTTTATATAGACCATAACGGCTCAATCAGGACTGTCTCGGCCATCTGTCTGGTTCGCAGCGCCATGGTCTAGGCGTAGGCTCCCAGGGTGGCGTCAAACACTGCGCGCCAACTCCCCCACATGTGTGTGCAATGAATGCCGTGTATAATTAAAGATGGGCGCAGATATGAGTAAATGGCTAATTTAGCTAGGGGAGGGTATGTGGCTAAAAGAACTGTAAGGCTGACATTAGGCTCTTTTCTTTACTATGAGTTTTTAATGCAGCTTACACAGAACATAACTTTAAAAAATAAATTCTTCATCGATTATGTCCTGCAAATTTTTGTTATAAAATTAATAACGAATAAATTCACTATTCGTCAGCGTGGTCTTGCTTTAAAACTCCCCTCCTGTTTACCCGATTTGTAAAAAATGAAATCATTCAGCTGTTTGCAATTTATTAAATTCCGCGCATTCCTACCGGTAATAAGTTATCTGGCTAGTCTCTGTGGTGCAAATGGTTAGCATACCGGCCCGGAAAGCAGGAGATCCAGGTTTGAGCCATGGCTGAGACAGATAGATCTTGTATTCTATTCCCTTGCATTTATTCTTTAAAATTTACGTGGGATTAAATACCACAACCAAAACAATATTTATAAGAATAAATTAAAAGTAAATAACGAGAGTCTAATAAATAGCTTGACAATGTAAGCTCCTTCGAGCATTTGAATATATATATAAAGCTTGTCTTGAAATATTGATTAATATTCAAAAGGAGAGTTTTTTTGACCGTAGATATTATTATTATATGATTTTGACCTTGACCGAACCCCAACTAAAATCAACTAAAAATTGATTAATATTGTTTTTGTTTAATACAGAATATCTAGGAACCCAAATAAATGCAATCGCTTAGATTTCATACTGATTAATACGATTTTGACATAAATAAATTATATATTTAATCAAGAAAAATCCTTCATAAAAATTCTACACAACACACAGAAGCAATGAATGTTGAATATTATATTATATGTTTTGGAGTATTGTGAGTGTTCCTATACCGTAATTTTTTTTTTTTTTTTTTAAGATAGTGTAGTAGTCAAATAATTCATATTAGAGATGATTTTTGAAATACTTTCAATTTTAGTAACATAATCAATCCAATTAAGCAAAATTAAAAATAAAAGGTTTATGAAATTTCTCCTTTCTCCAAGTTATTTTTCTAGAAATAGGTCAGATATGACAGTTAATACGGAGAGATCGTGGGTTAAGATGATATATTTTTTTTTCTGTTTCGCAATAAAGATATATTTTTCTCTTAGTGTAGAGAGTGACCTGGCCTGGAAAGTAGGGTTTTGTGCTAATCTCTTCATTAATTATTACATCCTTGAGGGTGTCAACAGCGGCTCTCCTTTCTGATCAATATTGTGAAAAGGGGGCTTTCAAAATATTTCAATTTCCATATACAGCTAATGAACTGTCAATTAATTCCTCCCTTGCACATTCCATCGCCAATGGGGAGAACTGGTTGCAGGCGGAAAAAGGTGAAGCTTTGACAGGATGTCTATGTCCTACGATTAGACATGAAATAACCCAGCCCGGGGTGAAAACCATTCTTTCAGTCAAACACGTATCTCTTCTCAAAGAAGGATCTGATAAAAAGTAGGCAATACTTTAAACAATATGTTTTGGTCTAGCCTTCGCCTTACCTCGCTCTTACTCACTCGCTCTCTCTCAATCTCTCTCTCTCTCTGTCCCTCCCTCTCTCTCTCCCTCTCCCTCTCTAAACATAAGCAACTTCAAATCACGCATTTACCCACATTGTAACAATATAAGACATTCTGACAAAAATTCTTCTGCTTCCTATAATTTCCTCCCTTTCTAATTCCACATTTTAGCACAAGCCTCATCTCCTACCTGGCTTTATCTATATCCTTACTTGCCATTTTCCCCTTTTGACATTCTTTTCCGTCTTCTATACTTTTATTTCCTGGTTCAGTCATGGAAATGTGAACTTAGGGACAGGACGTCCTCTCTCATCTTCATGATAGCCCTGAAGATGGCTTACAATGTAAGCCGAAACGTTGGAAGATAATCCTTCATTAAAAAAATACATTTTTTAATTTGTGTTTTTTGGATCTACCTCGACCGAACCCCAACTAAAATCATCTTAGAATCCATTTATAATATTTTTATTTTTCTAATTTATATAACCCAGCACATTATAGGATACAAAACATGTAGAAAGTAATAGATAATAAAGTTTATAAAAAATATAAAATATGTAATCTACTTCCTCTTAATTTTTTTTGTTAAATTTAATTCACGTTTATTTAGATATTATTGTAATAACATATTAATTCTCGAATCTGCCCTTTTGTAATTTTTCATCTTTGAAAATACATGCATCGCACACCGAAACATTGAAAATAAAGAATAAATTCTGGTTAACTTTTCATTCAAGACTTTTATTGTAAACTCTTTTCTGGCCGAATCTCAACTCTTGACGGACTTTCATATTTTCTATGTTTTGGTCCTTGCTTTGTCCCCAATCCTGGAGTAAATCAGAGACCTTTAATACATTTCTTACATTACTGCTTCAGGAGCTCAGAAGGATCAGAGTGATCTTAGCAGATTTTATTGCCGGTATTGGCAAGAAACGAATCCTATAATATAGATAAGATATAGGAAATAGATAAGCCCGGGAGAAAGATATATTTTGAATCCAAGATTTCCTAGAATAAGGGAAAAAGAACAGAAAATCTTTCGGGGCAAGAGTAAGATTTTCTAAAAATGTGGATGGCTCCATGACAGATGAAGTGAAAGTGGTCTCGGACATTGGTAACAAAAAATGGCGAACGGCGGCTCAAGAACGGAGGCTAAGGGCTGCATCGGTCTGAAGCACCAGGAAGAATATTATATCTACAAACATCCATGTCAATATAATATTTATTTGGAAACAGGTGTCATTACCTCAAGTTAAGTCCTAAATCCTTCTGTTTTATTTTAGTATAAATCTTCAATTCTTTGTGCCCATAAAAAATTTACTTCTTCATAATTTAATGAAGTTATCAATAATAAAGACGTATTTATTATGGCAGGAATTCTTAATTAATTTTTATGAAAATGTTACATTATTTTATTAAAAAAACAAAAAAAAGCAGACATATTTTGTCCCAGTTGCTGGGAAACTGTACGTGTGACCGCTCGCCAATCCACAAGAGCAAGAGGCCGCACTTGTAGAGTGCAGCTGCATGCCGATGGCAATCCTGAGAAGAGGTGAGTAGGCGAGTGGACGACAATTCTCACCCTGGTTACTTTGCCGGCTAGAACCGCCACCGAGGACAAGTTTTTATATAGACCATAACGGCTCAATCAGGACTGTCTCGGCCATCTGTCTGGTTCGCAGCGCCATGGTCTAGGCGTAGGCTCCCAGGGTGGCGTCAAACACTGCGCGCCAACTCCCCCACATGTGTGTGCAATGAATGCCGTGTATAATTAAAGATGGGCGCAGATATGAGTAAATGGCTAATTTAGCTAGGGGAGGGTATGTGGCTAAAAGAACTGTAAGGCTGACATTAGGCTCTTTTCTTTACTATGAGTTTTTAATGCAGCTTACACAGAACATAACTTTAAAAAATAAATTCTTCATCGATTATGTCCTGCAAATTTTTGTTATAAAATTAATAACGAATAAATTCACTATTCGTCAGCGTGGTCTTGCTTTAAAACTCCCCTCCTGTTTACCCGATTTGTAAAAAATGAAATCATTCAGCTGTTTGCAATTTATTAAATTCCGCGCATTCCTACCGGTAATAAGTTATCTGGCTAGTCTCTGTGGTGCAAATGGTTAGCATACCGGCCCGGAAAGCAGGAGATCCAGGTTTGAGCCATGGCTGAGACAGATAGATCTTGTATTCTATTCCCTTGCATTTATTCTTTAAAATTTACGTGGGATTAAATACCACAACCAAAACAATATTTATAAGAATAAATTAAAAGTAAATAACGAGAGTCTAATAAATAGCTTGACAATGTAAGCTCCTTCGAGCATTTGACGATGTATTTGTCTTGCTCAGAGGTTTAGAATCCCGGTACGAGTGCGGGGAATTTATTAAGTTATCTGGCTAGTCTCGGTGGTGCAAATGGGTAGCACGCCAGGCCGGATAGCAGAAGATCGAGGACCGAGCCCTGGCTGAGACAGTTAGTTTTTTTTATTATATTCCCTTGCATCAAGTGATCTAATATTTTTGCTCTCCGTTAGTTAAATTAAATTTCATCATATACACTTAAATTTCCAATGAGTAAGGAGTAATGATTCGTGAGTATTCTGTTTAGCAGTTTACGAAGCTACAGTTTGACGGCCGTTCTAAATATTGACAGAAGATACTATCCCGAAACTGCCAACCAAATGCAACCACACAGACTAACTAAAATACATTATAAATCTTATAGTATTTCCTCAGGTATAGCAGCATTTAATCCTGTATTTAAAAAGATTCATCATCAACTCTAAAGAAATATTCTTGGACCCCTATAAATTATCACTACTTTGTTAGATCTCTTCCAAAATTGAATTTCTAGATAAAATAAAAGTAATAATCTTTTATAAAAATCTTTGAGGCAGGATTTAATATACCTAATAGTCAAGAGGATTAAATTTACAAACATAAACTTAAGGCTTTCTAAAATAATGAAAGAAATAAAGCTGAATTTTAGTTAAACATTATATTCATTTAAATAATTAGTCCCTATTCCATAATATGAATAAAAATCTCCATAATCAAGTTATTGGAGTCTATTTTCTACATATTCTATTTTTGAAAAATATATCGAACCAAAGTAGTCTCGAAAAATACGTTATATGAGACAACGACCTACATTTTTATAAATAACAGTTTTTTTCTTTTACTGCAATACTTTTTGGAATTAAGTAGGGTTATAATAACTCAATTATTATATTTTTATCATCAAATAAATGATTTATGAATTTTTTGTCTAGTTTAGAATTCAGTGTTACCTGGAGATAGTTCCTCCCTCATGTCCAAGAAGTAATATACGTATATACACACACACACACACACACATATACAATCTATTAATGATATACGGTTCGCAAAACCAATTTTCAAAAATATATTTAAGAATGTAATTGCCTTCAGATAAAATTACCGCGTAAGGAAACAATGGAAGATTTGTTTCAATTTCGGACATACATAAGAGGAAATAACTAATAACTTTTTATTGCCACTAGTATAATTTATGCCTATTAACTAATGATCCAGAGGTAAATATCATGAATGAGTGATGAGAACGAAAGAGAATCAATTTAAATCATAAATAGGTTTTAACCAAATTTATCTTTAAATTACTGTTTAGGATTTAATTTGTAAGAGGGCAAAAACATCTGTTTGAATTATGTTAAAATTTAAATACTCTTAGCAAAGCCAAGAAAAAAGGAATAATAAATAAAAGTAAGGAAGAAGAGGAAAATTAGACCCTGGCATAAAAGATAAATAAATAAATAAATCATTAAAAGTAAGGCATGATAAATAAATAAAATAAGCGTCGGCTGGTATAAATCAGATGGGTAGCTGTCGGTAGGATTCTCCGGAGATAACCCCGGGCTATAAGAAACCTAAATTATCCGCCGCTCGAATATAATTTGCTCAAGTATTTGCCGGACTCATTAAGGAGCCGCAGGACCTGGAAAAGGGAGCGAGGAGAGAAAAACTTGTCTCGGTTCTTCTGCAGAGCCTAGAGCAGGAATCCGCGACGGGTCTTCGCCGCGCTAGCTCCTCCAGCCTGGAACTCTACTGGAGGATTTGATCAATTCTCCTATCCAGGAGTGACTTATACTTGGTGTATTTCTCAGGTGAATATAATTCAGGAATAATCAGGAGTAACATACATGCATCCTCTTCACTAGGAAAGGCATTGGAAGAAATACGGCGGAGTGCCTTGGGAACAACCCCTCTACAGTGGATGGGCTGTTAAACTTTCTTAAAAAAAACAGGTATAGCCTGGAAAATCTAAATTAAAGAATGAGATATTATTTATTATTTTAGTTAATAATAATTTATTTAACCATTAATTAATGTTGTTTCAGTNTATATATATATATATATATATATTTGGTTTTATCGTTGCATTTGTGTACAAGAGTATTTGAGAAACCACAGTTTACAATTTCAGGACAATTATTCCATCTAAGTAAGTCCAATTCATCTCCAGAGTCTATAGAGCGTGCCTGTTGGCAATTGATATTGGATATGCATTCCACTCATATAATATTATAATCGGAACTGGTTTATTTTATTGTTAGTAAAGTTTTAAGTGGGATTCCAGTGGTGTAGGAGGGATAACTTCTACCGACCATTCGTGAGAGTAGTCAAGGCAGAATAATCGCATATTCAGCGAACAGAAACCCATAACCTCGCGACAGACATCCACCATTTTGAAAACAATAAATAGAGATAAGCTTCTCTCTTTCCTCCCCCCCTTCGAGCCCCCACACTAAAATATAGCGGTGGGGGGAGGTTAAGCCCCTCTCTCGGTACAGTCCGGCAATAAAGCAAGACGCGCGCAGTGTATTGTTGGGCAGAGGTGTAAATCACCAGAGCCGCCCACTATCAGCGCTCTCTAGCGGCCGTAGGCCTTACTTTGGCGGCGGTCAGGGGTCGCCGGGAACCACCGAAGAAGGGTAATATTAGTCTCAAGTGACCACTCTGGTCGGCGAATGAGCGATGCCACAGTTACTCATTCCATTGAAAATATTAGTGCTTATGCAGAACGGTTTGGAGAAATGATTTATAAGGCCGAAGATTCCAAAAAATGTCTGCTTTTAATTCATCTTCCCAACAGTTCCTCTGTTTTTTTGTTAGGGCCAATCGAAATTACATTCTGCTTAAATGTACTCTAGACACACACATTCAAAAGGTCGATTTCATCCCTACCATATCTATCTCCACCAAGCTTTACCTGAACTTGACAGGATGTGTAGGCAGGAGTTCCGCAATTGTGGTGACGAGATGATTATACGTACGGGCATTTCTTCAGATCTGTACTCATTTCAGATGAATCTACATTTGTGAATGATGGAAGCCTGGAAAGACATAATTGCCGCTACTGGTCTAACGATAACCTACATTAGATCCGCCTGGTAGACTCACCACATCATTGGTTAGTGAATGTATGGTGTGGAATACTTGTCGATAAAATCCTTACTTTTTTGACTGGCCACAAAACGGGTCTAATTTTTCCATATTTTTCGAAGATGAACTCCCAGTGTTTCTTGAAGAGCGCACTCCTTCTCACGTGTGGTTCCAGCAAGACAGTTGTCCTGCACACTATTCGCAGCAAGAGAGAAGATTATTAGATATTAGAAGATTAGCAGGATATTTAACAACAGGTGAATAGGCCGTGGTGAACCAATTTCTTGGCCACCAAGGTCTCTTGATTTGACACCCCTAGATTTTTTGTATGGCTAGTATTAAAAAATAAGGTTTATGCACACCCACCTGCTACACCAGATCAGGTGAGGAAAAGAATAAACTTTACTGCCCTGGCAATATTTTCAGTGATAAGGAGATGATAAATTGGCCTGTCACGAGCTCCTATTTCTCCTCAATGATAAGTTAAACATTCGATAAATAACTTCCAAATAACAGATTTTGAAATGACGTAGCATCTTTATTTATCGAAATGAGGGTTTCGGTTTCTTTTATACATTTTTTTATTTTTTCTCCTTAAAAAATATGTACGTGAAAATGGGGCTCGTTTGCAAATCCTTACTTTGAACGCGCATACGTCCCATACGCGCACTGTAATCTACAAAAAAAAGTAACACCTTTTCTAACTAGAGATGAGGGAATACTATTTTTTCCATTTGCATTTTTCGTTCAGATGAATCATTTAAGCAGGAAATGTATTTGAGCTGTCTCAATGTACTCGGACAAGTGTACCAGGAGCACCCATTGATTGAGGTACTTATATCCTGTGACAGGAACACATCTATGAATTGAGTAGCTCTCGTTCAAATTCTTTTTTTTTTTACTCTCTTCTGAACCTGTACTCCGATCTGCTAGCTGCATCAGAATTGCATCTATTCCCATTCTGTGCGAGGAAATACCCCAATGGTGTTTCCCATCCTGTCCCCCCAGCCATCAGCTTCTCTGTGGTCTACATAATGGCTACCTCATTGGCACGTCATAGGAGTCCATCCAAAGACCGCCCGTCCTTTCGCATATGAGTTGAATGTATGAATCCTTCCTCAATCTCTTTCCTCACTTTTCGTGTTAATTAATCTTCTTTTTTTCACTTTACACTGAGGTCTTAAATTTCTCCTTTATTAAAGGCAAGCCTTCACTTCCAAAAATAGGAAATCAAAACATTAAATTAATACTTATTAGTCATAATTGTTGAAAAAATAACTATTTTATGGTTCAATTATTGCTTCATTTGTTTCCCACATTATATTTCATTAATTAATAATCTAACAATTGAAAAACTCTTTTTTTTTTAACTACTTATTCACTAATTCCTGATAAGTTAAACGTTTAGCTCTTTACTTACATATTATACTAAGCTATTTAATAATTATAATTTTTTTAAGAAGTACGAATCCAGAAGTAAGAGGTTTTTAGCGGTATTGCATTTCGAATTTCGTCACTTAGATATCTGACATTGAACGTGTTTGTCTTCACTATACAAAACCTAACGGTCATTTCAGGAACCTTAAACATTTTAAGATATATGACGTTCTTCCGTAAATCAAGTGTTAACATTAGAAAATTGCCGTCTTTTAAATTTGAAGATTGAAATGACTGTACGCAGTATTATTATTTATATATTACTATTATCCTTCAGTTTACAATATCATATTATGAGTGAATTTTGGGATTTTTGTATAATCTATAATCACTGATCATATCCAACTACCTTTAATGATCAAGCTATTCAAAATTCGTGAATAGATATCACTTTTTATTCCCCTCTCCCCCCTCCCCTTCATTTCCAACAAATGACCACAAAAAGAGCTGATGAGTAACTGTTATGCGCATAACAGTTATTTATCGGATACTGCGGTGCTGAGATGCTGCAATGCCATACAAAGAAATATCTGATAATAAAGAAACAGAAAGAAATGGAAATAAAGAAATATCTTGAAAGAAACCCTGAAGGAGCGTTCTCAATCTAGTTATTCTAATTCCCTTTCGAGATATAGCAAATGGTACATTATATTAAATTTAAATTTATCTGGGTTATAGTAGATTTTTATCGATTACAGCAGACAATAAGGTATTCTAGCGACCAAATAGACAAAAAGGACATAATTCGATTCACTTAAGTAACATGACATGACGTAAAATATTTCTTCAGAAAAACTGCTCAGAAGAAGACAGAAGACTATGGCTCGTTCAAAGTAAAGCTATTATAAATATTTAATTTGGTTGTGGTATTTTATCCCACGTAAATTTCAAACAATTAATGAGAGGGAATAGAATATAAAAAACTATCTGTCCCAGCCAGGAAACGAACCTGGATCTCCTGCTATCCGGGCTAGTGTAGAGGGAATTGAATAAGACAACTAGCACGTCCTGGTAGTATAACTGGAAAGTACACCGGCCCGGATAGCAGGAGATCCAGGTTCGATTCCTGGCTGGGTAAGATAGTTTTTTAT
>KZ807910.1:176285-188739 GCA_000696205.2 Oncopeltus fasciatus | reverse complement strand
TGATATGTTCGTTATTATTATATATATATATATATGGTCTCTAAAGAATAAGCCTTTTGAAAAATAATGAGCTTGTCACACAGAGGGGCCATACTTTCTTCTCCTTTATGCCATCACGTAAAAATTACTCTTACCGAGACTCAGGTCGGATTCATCTCCCTTATGAGATATGACCCTTGAGGAACAAGACACCATTCTCTCGCTCAACCTCGTCTCAGTGTAAAAGCTTTTCAAAAATAGTAAATACTCAACCGACAGTTCCGAAGCTAATCAGAACGAAACTAATCGATATAAATGTCTGCCATGCTCTAAGAACTTTTATAAGTCGTATGATTTTGGCTATGTTATGGAAGTAAGGGACAACTAAATTAAGACTTTCATTTTACAAACGTTTTTCGAGATTCCCCACAAGGTAGTAATGTCGGTACAATATCGCCATTTAAAAAAAGAAAATTTCAATCTTAACCCACTGTATTTAAGAGAAGTCGAAATTATATACTTATAAATTTTTTTTAAAGTTAAAAATTTTTAATCGCCTTTCCTATAACTCTTGGAAGGGAGAAAAAAGAGGTGGTCAGATCAATATAAAAATCATTCTTCTCTTTTAAATTAAGAGCATTGTGGGAAAAACTTGCTGATATTCTGCAAAATGTTTAACAAAAAGCACGTAAAATATGAATATAACTGGGGTGATTGAACACCTCGACTTCCTCTACACACCAAGTTGGTCTAGTCCTTAAATTTAAAAAATTAATTTTCCGTGTAAGCCCCAATGCTCTTCCTTGCCCGGGTTTATCTAGAAAAAAAAAACTCGTCCAAGGATCTATAGAAAGATGTCAAATTTGGTTTCTCTATTTTTTAAAATATCGCGCCTCACACAGCCATACCTCCCCCCCCCCCTCCCTTTCTTTTATCTCTCAGTTGCACTCTGTTAAATATATTCCTTTTTCCAAAAATTAACATTTCGTTTTTGCATTTGAACTAAATTATTTCTAGGCTATGACCTACAAATCCAAAACATGGCTTTTCAAACGGCAGGGATGCTAACCACTTACAAATCGGGTCCTCCCCTTGACTCAATGCCTCAAGCGGAACAGGACTCCACTGGCGGGTTCTACTTTCTCAGGAATGGATATAATCTACTCCATTCAAGCCGGGATCTCATTCTTCATAATAGCGCCCTAAAGACACCGATATGCAGGAGCTAAGAGGATTCCTCAACATCTCATTTACTTAGTGCAAATAAGCCAAATTTGAATTTCAGGTATGCTCTACTGTTAAATTTTGACATTTAAGATAGATTATATATATATGATGCTATATTGATTTCTGCTTTAATGTGTTTAGTTTATTAAAATTTTGAAACAACTAAATAACTTATTAAACAAATTTTTTAACTTCAAATAAACCCCTACAATTCGTTTTTTCTGATCATCGGGTTACGTAATAAGTATGTAAAAAATATGGCTTCAAAACTTGATTTCCAGGAAATATTTAAGAATAATTATTTTGATTTCTACGACAAGTTTCTCCTCATTTAAATAAAAATAGAGTCTAGTACGATACTAAAATACTAGTGGTCAAATCAGGATCAAATCCCCTCCTAATATTAATTTTAACTGAAATTTACTCTTTTAAACTCACTTTCCAAAAACTAGCTGCAGAAATTAAATGAAATCTTGGCCACAGGAGCTTAACACAATTTTTCAATGGAAGTCGGAATTAGTATTCTACACCCTTCCTCCTCCCTAAAGTACGATTTTACTGGAGAGCATAAATGGAATTAATCCTTCAAAAACATATTTCAATTTCGTTCCGTTTAAATTGCATGTCTCACCAAGCGTTCTATTAGAATTTAGGCTTTCATGTAACTTCTAGCTTAGCAACACAGATATTGTCAAATAACCCTTAAAATATTTTCAAATAACATTATTTCCAGGGTTTTTTTTTTCTTTTTCTAAGGCAATTTAGATATTTTGGCGTCACATCGAAGAAGTATTGACTAGGTGCAACCGGAAAACGCAACCTTTGAGTCTAAGACATCAGTTAAAAAGTGGCCTGATATCACTTATAAACTAATGTCCTAGTGGTACTGTATATCAATATTCGTTGCAAAAAGAAAAAAAAAAAAAATGTCGCTTCTTGAATGTTAGATAACGATTATTTATAATGTTAGCCTCCCTTTCAACCACTTAGGGTCTTGGAGGGGTATAATTAGGATTAAGAAGGAATCCGAACATTCAGCGGGGTAGGTGGTATTGAAGTCAGCGGGCAGCCTACGTTGTACAGACGTTTCTAGGTGTTAGTCTCAGACTCTGGTGAGATGTGAGCGCCCTGGTTAGCAAGGGGTGAAGGGTCTTTCACAGTTAGAGTCTGACCAGCTGCTAGCGCGCGGTAAGGGAATCCGTGACTCCTCTCGGTCCGTAAGTGTTTACACTGCATAATTATGTATTTGTAACATAATTAATTATCACCGAGTATTACTTATGATGCAGTAACAACACCTAATGGTTTTATTTTGTAGAAAATAAATAATACAGATTATTATAAGAAAGGATTGGTCGGGAATTCGGTCTCGGAATTTGAAAAGAAATAAAAACCAATTTGTAAACCAAAAAAGTTTTCATTATTTCCAAAGATCTGGCTTAAATTTCAGACTTTCTCCTGCTCTTGGATAACTGAGGAACTTCCCTCAGTAAGTTCCAACGTTCAGCCAACTACCTCCATGTTGAATATCATTAATAAAGTTTCCGATTTACAATTTTTCATAATTAAAGAGTTTTATTAATTTCTTTGTATCTGGGGCAATTCTTGACTATTTCTATTCCGTGACTTTTTACTACACACTTTCTCATATTTCGATCCATTTCCCAACCGTTTTTAAAATTAAAAAAAAAATATGATAAAAAACATTTCATAAAAAATAAAGCCGTCGCTCTAGGCTGGCTAAGTTGGTAGAGAGGGGACAGTCCTCACCCATCGTACTTACATCCATAAATCTCTTCTTCAATTAGCGTTTTTCTTAAAAATTTTATAGAATATAAATATTTTAAAACTATATATTACACCTATTATGTTCCTTATACTTTATCGTAATTCGTCCAATGTCAACTAAAATGATCTTACAAGAGTTTTAACTGAAAAGTCTGAGTTGGATTAAATATTTTGAAAATAAAGAGAGCCTAACCCAACATTCGAAATTACATAATAAAATACCTTTCTTAATATGCGTTTTTTTTTTGTTGTTTTTTTAATATTATGAAGAAAAATGTTATAATTCCAGCTGTTAACAAAGTCATCCAAAGATTTAAAAAGAAAAACCTCGAATTTGTTTTACTTTAAAAAAAATATAAGCATATTTTATTACTAATATATATANCCTATAAGTAAATTATTTCTTTTATTGAAAAGGTGGAAATATTTCTGATATCTTTTTCTTCCTACTTGCTTAAAATTTTTTGAAATATTTTTATACCATGAATAAAGATTCATAATGAGGATAGACCGCTTCCTGCTCTCCGGATCAATGAGGACTGTAAATTAGCAAGACGGAAGATAAACTATTAGCATTTCCTCTATGGAAGTTTAAGAATAATATGCTCCAGAAAATATAAAAGACTTCAGAGAATACTTGTATTATTTTTCTATAATTTAAAATAACCAAACAAGAGTCTTGATTATTGCCAACATTTTACAGCCTCTTTAATTAAGGACGCATCTGCTGGAACACTCTGAAATACTATCAGAAATATTGATGTGAACAATAGACCGAACCCATATGCAATCATCTGTGAAGGACAGTTTATCAACGACCCAGCAATATAATCAGAAAAAACTCGAGTCCCACATTTCTAGTCTATTCAATGTTGAATATGATGAGAAATTCTCCAGACATAAACAGGACGTGAAATGGATCCCATAGACTTCCTATATAATAATGAGGAATACCACAAAACTCCTTTATCAGACGAGGAGCTGACAAACACCCTTAACTACCCCAGAGGTTCGTCTTCCCGACTCGATATGAGGCCTTACCTAATTATTGAAGGGTTAGTTAATGTGGACTTTAGAAAAAAAAAAGTCACATGATAACTGTAAACACCAGCGGTTCCCCTCCAGCTTGAAGCCGATCTGCAATGTAAGTTCTTATATAATGAACAAATAATTTTTTTTTTTAAACTTTTATATATTTATTACATTCTGTTAAAACATTTTATAATTTGATCACCACAATGAATTTTTAAAAAATGACATTCAATATCAATCACATGAGGAGAGAAGGTGACCAATGACACCACTCTCAATCTTGACATTAAAATGAACTCACCCCACCGCCCCGCCACCCATAGATTTAACCTATGCACGTTGCTACCATTAAGGGAGGTTTGAAAAATTCCAACCGATCTTCACCATTCTTATTGATATTAACTAGTTTTGAGCAGCTCCTCTCTGAGGTGAAACATATCTTTTCCCGCTTGGCAAAACGCAAGTCTCATGGGTTCGACCTTATTACACCTAAAATCCATAACCATCTCCCCGAAAAGGCGCTGTTAAATTCCTCACCTATCTCTACCTCAAACCTACGAACAACACTTATCCTTATACTATGGAAGTTTGCTAATGTACTTATTTTTCCAAAGCCTGGAAAACCACGGAGTAATCCCTCATACTATAAGGCTGCTTCCTCCCTTTTCAAAGATCTTTGAGAAGATTCTTTTCAAAAGATTAATCCTCATCCTAGATACTCTCCAAATACTTCCTAAACATACGTTTGGCTTCCGATCCTAACACTTCACGATCCAACAGGTGTTTCTTGTTGTAGATCGCATATATTTCCCGAGAACAAGAGTTATGTGTTGATGCTTTCCTCGATGTGTCGCAAGTATTTGGCAGGGTTTGGCATCGCGGACTATTCTTCAAAGTAAAATCTACCTTTCTAAGAGCTCTTTACCTCATCCTTCGCTGATCGACTCTTAAGGGACCAACAAGGATTAGATTATATTACCAAGTGGAGGCGGGAGATTCACAAGGTAGTATGCTCGGGCCCATCCTTCACGGCATGTATACTGCCGATATCCCTTATCATTCTAACACTCCCCCCTTTGCATAAGACAAGGCGATTCCTTCCTCTGACCCCTCGCTGCCAGGGAAAATCTCCAACGCCGTCTGAAGGATACTCACTCAAGCCTTACCTTGCATTCCAATCTCTTATTCCAAAATTATACAACAATACCCATCCTGACAACTCACCTCTTCGCCTGAATAGGAAATGACCTCTTAATTAGTAAATAGTAAATATTGTAAATATATTTCACTTATTTCATTAAAATTCAGTAGAAGTGTTAGGATTGGCTAGGTTCTTCATCATGTAAAGGACTGTCATATATTGATGTTTCTATTTTTACATTATTATTATTATTGACTTTTAATTAATTTTATTATTACTTTATTATAATTTTTTTTAATATTTTTAGTACTAATTTAATTATTTTCCCCCTCCTGGAAACATAAATAAGCATATTAAATTAGGGAAATTTGGTAATAAATGGAATTGCTATTAGGAAACCCCTAACAAACTAGCATATTGATGTTTCAGGAAAATAATTTTGGACTTAAGGAATCCGAGAAAATATACCGAAAAGGTAATTCTATTAGTTGAATTTAGAAATTTTTCCAGAAATTTTCTCCAATAAACTTACTATGGGTAACATAGCATGTGAAGTGCGAGAGTGTTTGAATTTTTGACGCTCCACCGGCCATTCTTCAAATTTCATAAAAGAAATATATATATTTTTTTTTATTCTTGGCCCAAAACAGTTGTTTTTTACACAAGATGGAAGATATGGACACAAGATGGAAGATATGTACACAAGATGGAAGATATGTCATAAAAGAATCTCAGTTCGATGAGAACAATCTGTAAAAAAAGAATACAGGTTTACCTACAACGTCAATTGTATTGTTCTTTTATTTTTATTTTTTTAAGTAGGGGGGTAATATTTAGTTTAGATTAATGAAACTCATCTCGTATTTCCATAACGACAGGAGAAAGAATTACGACAGACAAAGCTAAATTGTAATACTACGCTATATGTTTGAAATGAAAATTGATCTAAAGCATTTTAAGCACATTAAGGCTGTTGTGGAACGTGAAATCGCACAAATGGAAATGGAGTTTTACCTGCCATCTCAAGTTTCATTCAAATTTGCTCATCAGGGAATAATTAGATTACCAACTCAAGATCATATGCATAAGAGATATTTATATGATTTTAGTCGTCATTACCGAAATTGAAAGTGGGAGTAATTTTGAAACCCTAAATGTAAAATAATTCACCAATTATTTAACTTGTTGTTTAAGCTGAGTGAATAATAATCCCAGTATATTTTCTGTGAATCAGTTCAGCAATATCATCACGACTTGGTGATGCCGGAATGATGAAACATGCCATACGATTTTTAAAAAATTGAAGGTTACAGGCCTTAATGTTCATTGTAACCCAGCATAGTATGCATCATTAACATAATTACTAAATATTCATAGATTTTTCTTACTGGTTTGACCGTGTGAAAAAGCTGTTTTTTATGCTTTATTCTTGATAAGCCCTGAAAAAGCCGCAGGATGTGTGTAAGCCCGGCGAAGAACAACCATTTGACACAGCCAAGACCGGAGGAAGATGAATCTATGAATACTTCTGAGGGACGTGGAAGTCTACGAGAACCTAATTACTAAAATTATTACAAAAGAAGGTGTAAATATAACTCAGTCGAGGTTTAGCTGAACCGTCGAACAGTGATTTATAAACGGAGTGAAACTTCATATTAGTAGGAAATAAAGTAAGTGAGCGAGGAAATATATAAGCAAGACCTGAAATAAATATTACCTGTTAATCAGTAAAATATAATAAAACTTTTTTATGAAAAGAAAGGGAATTACGGTGAAAACTTAAACAGTTTATAAACTCCAACAACCATCAAATTGGCATCCAAAAACAAAATAAGGAAACATTTAAGAATAATAATTTAAAGTGATTATTTTTACTTCTACTTCTTATTCATTAAATAATTCATTATAGACTGTCATAGCTAATATTGCTTCATTAGGAATGGAGTTAATTTGAATTTTAAAAAATTGTTAATTAACAATTAATGAGAGGGAATATAATAAAAAAAATCTATCTGTCCCAGCCAGGAATCGAACCTGGATCTCCTGCTATTCGGGTCGGTACATTTACCAGTTATGCTACCAGGACATGAGAAATGCACCGGCCCGGATAGCAGGAGATCCAGGTTCGATTCCTGGCTGGGACAGACAGATTTTTTTATTTTATTCCCTCTCATTAATTGTATAAAATTTATATGGAAAAAAAAAAACCACAACCAAATAAAATATTTATTGTTAATTAACTTTTTAGATAAAATTTCAAATTTATTTTTATGATCTAGAAAGCTCAAAATGATTTTTTTTTTTAATGTAAACTTCACTAAGTGGTAAAATATTGATTTAAATCGTCATTACGTTGAGGAACTCGCGTCTTTTACGTAAACCTTGCGTGATGGATTTTTCTCAATTCGAAATTGAATTTTTAAAAAAAAAGGGTGGGGGGGGTCATATCTTCGTTGAGTTAGTAAAAAGTTTAAAGAACTTCATAAGTATAATCTCATATTATAGGTATTTTATGGGCAATAGTAAGTACAGTTGAATAAGCCAAAGCTTTAGAGGATTCCAAAAATATGAAATGTACAGCTATTTTTGAAATAGATGTCCGAGGAAGGGGAAATAGTCCCTCTAAACTTTTATCGGCCATTCATAGTGGCAGCTTTCTAGGAAGCTCGCTATCCGGCGTGAGGAGAGGTATCCGGTAGGACCGGCCTATACGTGAGCAGCCTACCTGACAGCAGCGGGACACTACGTAGAGTATGTTGACAGGGAGGAGGGGGCTCGTCCGATTTGAATGCAGGGGCTTCCTGTCGGATAGTTTTTGTGTGGGGAGGCCTACTGCGGCGGAGACCGTAGCTCAGATGGCAGGAGAATACTGAGCTACGG
The DNA here is from genome assembly GCA_000696205.2 of Oncopeltus fasciatus. Lineage (NCBI taxonomy): Eukaryota > Metazoa > Arthropoda > Insecta > Hemiptera > Lygaeidae > Oncopeltus > Oncopeltus fasciatus. Next base: position 180,692 of record KZ807910.1, on the reverse strand, counting down.
GAACGCACTCTCCACTCATTGATTCCCCAGTAGATATGGAGTCAGTGTTAAGGACGTCTGGACTTTACGGCAGGAAACTTAAATCTCCGTAATGCTTTCTGAATTTCAATTTGTTCTATTATATCTGGTATATTTGTCCCTACCGTAGTACCTATAATTTTAAAAAGTCATATGTTCAAATGGAGAGTTTTTTTTTACCCTAGATATTATTATTAGATTTTTTTTGTAGGAGTACGGTCAAGTTAGATCCAAGAAAAATTTTTTTTTAAATGTGTATATTTTAAATTATATGCCTTGTATTTTTGGGGAAATAATTGTATTTTTTTAAACAATTAATGAGAGGGAATAGAAATTAAAAAAATCTATCTGTCCCAACCAAGAATCGAACCTGGAACTCCTGCTAATCGGGCCGGCGTGTTAAACCATTACACCACCAGGACCCACCGTCTAAAAAAATCTATCTGTCCCAGCCAGGAAAATCTATCTGTTCCTGGCTGGGACAGATAGATTTTTTTATTCTATTCCCTCTCATTAATTGTTTAAAATTTACGTGGGATAAAAAACCACAACCAAATTAAATATTTAAAAATTAAAATTAAATAAAGTAAATGACGAGAGTCGACAAATAGTTTGACAATGTCAGCTCCTTCGAGTACAAGACGAAGTTCTCGCCTTTCTCGTGGGTTAGGCTCTCGCTAGTGTAGAGGGAATTTAATGAGATATCTAGCTAGTCCTTGAGGTGTAATGGCTTAACACCGGCCCAGATAGCAGGAGATCTAGGTTCGATTCCTGGTTGGGACAGATAGATTTTTTTTTATTCTATTCCCTCTTATTAATTGTTTAAAATTTACGTGGGATAAAAAAAACCACAACCAAATAAAATATTGTATTTTTTTGGATCTACCTTTTCCCATGTTTCATTATAGATGAATATAAATAAATAAGAGAGAGATAGTACAATATAAAAGCTGGAGGGAGCTTGGAGCGAGTAAACATTGCTAGAGAAAAATAGAGGGGGGTAGGCTCGCCCTTCTCAGTTAATTTCTTAAACATATTCCTTAACAAAGCGTTCTTCATAAAACTGTTGTAGAAGATTACATTTTACACCTAGCATGCTCTAAAAAAATTTTTTTAACTAAAATAACAACGATTGTATAACGATTATAAATTTTGGCCTTCTTCTAATTCCCTCAATAACGCATCTGAATTCAATCAAAGGATTTGCAATAAAAAACCTAAATACCGATTATTATTTCCATATTTTAAAAAGAAAAGCCCTATTCTCGAAGTTACATTCTTAAATAGTTTTCTTAATGTGCGTTTATTTTTTAAATGCTATTAAATTACATTTTATAAGTGGAATGCCAAACTACATTCAACTATTTAGTTCTATATATTTTTTTAAATTTTAATTATTACGCTAATAATAACGAAGGTACTGTGATTTTAAATTATTATCTTCCTCTGAACCACACCTCCTTCCCCGTCGGCAGACTTTAGTCAATAACGAACTCATCCGACGGTTTGCAAAAGGAATCTTAAATGACAAATGTATAAATTTCAACAAACCAAATGTTCAGTTTCTCCTATATAGGATAGATGAAAATATTTGTTAAAGAAATCATCCTTGCAAACGTTATATCTATGCTTATAAGCGTGAACATGTGAGTTTGTTAGCGATTTTGCTAGAATCCACGCGGCAGTGCACTTCTATAACTCATTGTGGGATATTTTAACCCCCCCCCCCTCCATCGTCATGGTATACCCCTTAAGATAAAGTGACCCTGCTTCCATTCAGTAACGAACTAAGACATCGCCCCCCTCACACTAAAGTAACTTGTTACTTTCTTATTGCAAGTTTTATTGTTTTCTATGGTGGCTTAAACTATCAAAATTTTCCTGACATCGTTTGTCAAATTTCGCATATCGAAATTAATTATTTACTTTGGTTCAAGTAGTTACAGCATTCTCAGATTTACACCTAGCGACCAAGCAGAAATCTCGAACCAGACGAGATCTTTTCCCCTAGGTGGAATTTACTGGGAACGCTGTTTTTTGAAACCAAGAAAACGAACGATGATCCTTGGAACGTCCATAATTATGGTAAGTAGATTTCGAAATTATAATTCTTACTTGTTCCCCCATTTATTTGTACCAGTCTACCTTCTAGTCCACAATCCTATTTGTTTCATTTATACCTTTAGCAAACGCCCATCTAACATTATAATATGATATTAAAAGTTGACTCTCAAATAATTAATTTTAACAGATTTCCTGTAGAAAAATCAAGCTATTCACGCTGATACCATGTCACGAATTTTGGAAAATGTTTACTGGCCCCGCATTTTTAAAATTAATGAAGCAAATATGGTATTTGGGTTGGTTAATTTTAAACGTCCCATGAGTCGTTCATGGCTGAAATCGGGCAAGGGAAAGGGGGTTTGGAAGGGAACAAAATTTATGAACTTGATATGTTCGTTATTATTAACATTACAAAAAGAAAAAGTATGCAACTAAATAGTTGTAAAATTTAATAATAATAAAGTAATTTCATTTATTAAAGTTTTTAAAACACACATTAAGAAAAATATTAAAGAATTTAATTTCGAGTGATGGATGGGCCCACTTATTTTTAAAATACTGAAGATCAGTATTCAGTCTCTTCATTTCAAATTATTAAAGGGATTCATTTTCGGTTGAAAGTGAATAAGAAAAATTAGGGTGGGAGTTCAGAGGGAGTTAAAAATTTATAATCATAATATCTTCGTTGTTATTTAAAGGAAGACATTTACGAATGTAACTACGATGGGTGAGCACTTCCCCCACTCTATCTTCCCGGCCCGTCTAGAACGAACTTAGAGGTCGTACTTTTGACATTTATTGTTCTCTCCGGCCTGTAAATAAAATTTCCTCTTATTTATAAGAAGTCCTTTTCTTTATTTTTTTTCTTTCTTATAAATTTAATAGTTTCCAAGCAAAAATAAATTACTATGTCCATCCACATAATAACTATTCGCATTAACAATTCATTATACCTCACCATGACCTATTGCTAAGAATTTCTTCTTGAAAATATCTCCCTGGCGTTAATGACCAAAGGTTGACACGCCATCAAAGAAAAAAAAAAAAAAAAAAAAAAGTCCACCTTTAAATAAACATCTACTCATATTAAGCAGCTCCTGCTTGGCGGACATAATCATATTGTTGATCATTTATTGTTAATTTGAAACTATTTAAAGATCTTACATGTTTTTACATTATTATAATTTTAAAGATTTCGATATGTAATGCTAGAGTGCGCTTCTTCATAAAATCAATAAATACATAAGTGCTCCTCCATTAGGGGAGTTGTGCAAAATAAAACCATCCTCCAGGAACCCCTTCTTTCTGCCTAACTCAAGAACATCCCAACTGCTATCCCACGAGCATCCAAGAGACCCACCCTGAGGCCTCGGGCTAAGGTGGGAAAGAGCCTCACTCCTTCGGCATGGACATTACTCCAGTCAGCTTAATCACGTTCCTTGAGGAAGGAGTAAATAACGGGCATTACTCTCTCTCTCTCTCTCTCTCTCTCTCTCTCTCTCTCTCTCTCTCTCTCCTTCTCCCCTCGGCATTCTCACCCCCATGACTTCCTACGTAGTCCCCTCCTGGTCAGGGAAGGCTTGTGCGTTTATCACGAAAAAATCCGAGCTTCTGTCTTAGGACGGGGTTTTCCCGAGATATATGATAAAGGATAATGAGGATAGATAAAATAAAGTAATTGGAAATAGAAAGTTTATATACATATGTGTGTGTATGTGCGTGGGTCCATGTGCCCGTGTGTGCGTGAGTATGTGTGCGTTTTAACGGACTGTATATTCAGCTTCCCCTGTATTCTCTTTAGAGATCGATATTTTGAAAATAATTAAATCAAATTCTGTATTTAATATTCTGATTGAAAAGGATGTCTGTTATTTTCCTGTCCGTGTTGAATGTTGTTCTTATTTTGTGATTTTTTAGTATTCGGGCGATCTTCTCTGTTGTCCCTTTGACGTATGGGATGGTCACTTGTCCTTGGAATTCTTCGGCTTCTCGTTCTTCCTTGTTGCGCTGCATATTTCTCTTTCTCTGGATCTTGTCTATAGTGTTGCGGTCGTAGCCATTCTTCATTCATCAGAGAGTTCTCTCAGAACCAGCCCAACTACCGAAAGAAAGAAGACACTTGAAGACCGCCTTCATGAAGAATGGCTACGACCGCAACACTATAGAAAAGATCCAGAGAAAGAGAAATATGCAGCGCAACAAGGAAGAACGAGAAGCCGAAGAATTCCAAGGACAAGTGACCATCCCATACGTCAAAGGGACAACAGAGAAGATCGCCCGAATACTAAAAAATCACAAAATAAGAACAACATTCAACACGGACAG
>KZ807910.1:127245-173539 GCA_000696205.2 Oncopeltus fasciatus | reverse complement strand
CCCCCCCCCCCCTCCCATCTGAGCGGTTTTAATTAACTGTTCTCTTTTGATTTCAAAGGTTTTACCGGGGAAGGGGGGGGGGGGGATTATTATTGAACCTCAAATACGGAGCAAAGATAGTGTACTCTCTGAATGCCAGGTAATCTTTCCATCAGACAATTATCTGAAAAGGTTTTTTGATTTTTTTTTTGTCTCTTTTATTTGAATTGCATGCTTATAAAAGGTTGTTAGTTTTACAGTTCATGGTTTTAGGCAGATTTTTTATTTATTTATTTTTTTTTTATGATATAGAATATAAATGCTATAAAGTTACAATTTTATAACTTTTTTCTTCTGCTAATATTAACGAAAATAATACACCCCCACTCGACCCATTTCAACGTTTAACTACCCATCCAACGCGTTTAGGACAAAAAAAAGATGAATAAATATACAATGAAAGCTTAATTGTCGGATATGGGTTCATTATTTCAGAAATTGCGGACGGAAAATTAAAAAAAAAAAAAAAATAAATCTCTTATTTTCATATTATTTGCAATTTGCAACAGTAATGATACTTAAATCAATATTCAAAATTAATTCTGTAAGTTTGGCCTCAATTTACTATACAATTAATTAGTTTGTTGTATTTCATTTTAGCCCTTATAAGAAAATGAAAACATAAAGTAATACTTATGTATTTACCGTTTCTTCTTCCGGGTTGGACCGTGTCAAATTGTTGTTATTTGCCGAGATTTTGCACATCATGTGATGGCTTCTTCAGGGCTGAAAAGAGAATGAAGTAATACTTTTTTTTTTTTTTTTTGCATTAAACCGTGAAGGCTTTATCCATTTTTGCACAAAATTTTCAGTTTTTCAATCACAAAGTTACTTGGAAGACAGTGACAATATCAAGAGTTGAGCCCAACCCAAAACAGGGGACAGAGTAGGATTCCCGGAGACGGACTCCTATTTGTATCCTTTATCGTGCACGGCTCCATCGGAGCTGCTCCTCGGATTAACAGGTCTACATAAATAACTGTTCACTGGTCCCCTTCACCATGATGGATGGGGGCTTACCCTTGCCCAGGCCAGATTACGATTTAATATCGAATTCATCTTCCCCACACAGGAGGACGGAGCTAAACAAGGATTTGTAAAATGATCCAATGCAACGTCCTGCAGCTCTGGAGACAAATGAGCAGATAGCCGCAGTTATTTGTCTCCTATTTTATTTTACCTTTTTTTTAGCTTCTACGAGACCGTTTTTGAAGGCGCCTTGCAAAACCTTTTGTGTTTCAGTCCAAATGTCACTGCGTATTATTTTTTTTATGTATATATAACTTATTCCGTTTTCCTTAGAAGGGGGGGGGAGGGGTCTTTTAAATGTCAGCTGTAGTGCGACAAATCTTTAAGGCGAAACGATTAATTCTAACTTTGAAATCTAAGTCACTACTTCACCTCCGGTACTTATACGTCAAGGCAATTTCACAACATCTTTATTAAGTGCCATTATTTCTACAAAAGTACAAAAAAGTAGATATCAAGGTTTTTCATAAGACAGGATTACTCTACTATCCTGCCTCAGGAAATAAATAACAAATGTTTATACTCGTTATCTATAATTTATTCCAGTCAGTCCAGTAAATTACTTGTTCCCAAGAATTTGTGAAATACATACATATATATATATATATATATATATATATATATATATATATATATATACATAATATATTATATCCCCAGCAGGGAATGAAGTGAATATTAGGAACTAAAAAGCCTTTTACTCCCTAGGGAGATTAAGTAATCAAAGCTCCGCGCAGGCAAATTAACAAATGTTACCAACTTAAGTTTAACTTTACTTGTTTTTCATTTTGACTAGAAATTTTAGGCAATCTTAACATACTTAAAAAAAAAACCTTCAATACTACAGTCTATTGAGTGAGAGTATGTTATTGTATTTTAAAATGTTTGTTATTTACCTGGTGGAATAGAGGCCTTGATTCACCTGCACCTGCAAAATAAAATAAAAAACATTAAAAAAAATAATAAAAAATTGTAACATTTTTCTATGTTTGACATTGTGATTTCTTAATAGTGACAGTATATAAACGACGCTCCACTTCAGTTCTATCTCGTACCTAACATATGCTGTCATGATTTATTTGATGTCTTTGCTATTTCATTAGGCTACTGCGCCCTTTCTGTAGCTTATATCGGATTAGCTAACTGATGCGATTTTTTTCTTCCTCAGCCAAAAGAATGAGCTGAACAGAAGAAATGAAAATTTAATTAACATGAAACATAGGTTGAACGGATACAATGAAGACGGATAATAGAAGGTATGATAGTTCTATATTCATTGGTAGTCATAATAACCCTTTAGATTATTTAAATTAAGAACATAACAGGTGTTCACGTAGTCTTCGTCGGTCGTCAGATGTATTTACCATTTCATCTTCCGGGTTGGACCGGGTCAAATTGTTGTTATTTGCCGAGCTTTCGCACATCATATGATGGCTTCTTCGGGGCTGAAAGAAACTCTCATTCTCTTTTCAGCCCCGAAGAAGCCATCACATGATGTGCGAAAGCTCGGCAAAAAAGAACAATTTGACTCGGTCCAACCCGGAAGATGAAATGGTAAATACATATTAAGAAATGTATTTAGGCTGAATACTTTTATTTTAAAATCAAGAAACCAGATTTGGCATATAGGCTTTTTATTGCAAATCTTTGACATAATTCATTTTTATAAGAATAGGATGAGGAAAAGGGGGAATTAGATAAAATCAAAATTATCTAGGTATATTTTCGTTGTAATTTTAGTTACGAAAACATTTACAGGACTTAACAGTTGTAAAATGTAACTTTCTTAAGTTTTAAGTACTAAAGAAGAAATGTATTAATGAAACTGCATGGGATGAGCGTTTCTCCCACTCTTCCTACTCGGCGAGTAAATAGGTTGCATGTCATACTTCTTACGTTCATAGTTCTCTCCGGTCTGTAAATTAAATTTCCTAATTTAAACTTATTTATATGGAACTTTAATTTAACGGAAAATCTATTTCGATTACGAAGCACCTAGTATGTAGTTAAAACCTTTTTCGAAAGCAAACGAGTGATCTTTTTTTATAAATTCAATTCTTATCTTAAAAAGACCTATTTCTCAATAAAATGTTCAAAGGGTGTCTTAATAATTCATTTAAATAACTCTTTTGAAAATTACTTTTCTCAGAAGTTATTGAAAGTATTCGCCTATTAGCCAAATTATAAATAGTTTATAGGCGAAAAAATATTTACAAATCAAATACAATTTGTATTATTGTATGTATTATTTACATATAAATATGTGGAATTCATTTCAATGAACATTGAAAAGTATCGCCCATCCTATATACGAATATTATAACTGGCTGAGTAAAATTCCTTTAATGACGTTAACAATTTTCTGAATCTCAGAATGAATGTAGAAGAAAAAGAAGTCTTTCAAATTTGGCCTGCGTAAGCTACTAGAATTACCTATCGTAGTTAATAAATATTAACCCCTTCTTTCTGCCNTACAACTCTCATTCTCTTTTCAGCCCCGAAGAAGCCATCACATGATGTGCGAAAGCTCGGCAAATAACAACAATTTGACTCGGTCCAACCCGGAAGATGAAATGGTAAAAACATAACAGGTGTAAAATGTATTTTTTTTTTATGTTTATGTTCTGTAACATTTTTATGAAGGTGGAAATTTATGAGTAAGAGTTAAACCCCTCTCTTTCAGGCCAGAGCAGCAAATTTTAGTGGTCATACCTTTTATAATCCTGCTTGGAAATTAAATTTGTTCGTTCACTTTTATTTGTATCCTTCTTCAATGAACATGAGAAATCCGCTTAGTTTACGCAATTTTTTTATTATTATGAGGTAAAGAGTAAAATGCAAAATCTATTGAACATTAATTTTCTATAAGTGTGTTTTTGTAATTTGAATATAGCAAATATATAGTTAAACACTAGAGCTGCAATAAAAAAAGAAGAAAATCCCCGAGGATGATTAGAATTTAATGGTACCCAGGATAAAGAGAGTCTTTGCCGAAACACTTAATCTTTTTCGGTGTGTGTGAATACCCTTCTCTCGAGATGAGAGAGGAAGAAAATGCCGGTCTGGATGTAGGTAGCGTTCGCGGAACCGCTTAAGGCCGTGGGTAGGAAGGAAGTGTAGGGGTCGAGGGTCAGTCGTGCCCGAGGCCCTCGGGCGTCCATTCAAGCCGTCCGCTACGGGCGGTCCAACATCCGCGGACAGATCGGACAATGGGGGAGCAACGGTCGGCCGGCGCGGTGAACCGTCTATTAGTGTGGGAGTGGATCTGATCGCTTGGCGACAGAGTGCTCTGATGGGAACTGTTACCGCAAGCTAATGGCTCAGCGGATCCCTCGACTAAGTATGCCACACTGTTGCACAAAGCATTCCAAAACTGATCTAAGATCCTTCCTATAGGAAATATATCAAAACAAACTCCAATGCCTCAGACGATCCAAGTGCAGCTAGAGTATTGTTAAAGACCAGAGAAGCATGTGACGAGAGGACCAGACCTGTACGGGAAGAGGCCAATTGAAGGATGCCACCAGTTCCCTTGCTTCAGAAGAGTAAATTAAGGTTACGCAGAAATAACTATTATATTCTTCTAGACCTGTCACGACCCTTTCATGGAGTTATAAAAGGAGCTCGCCAGCGGCCCCCCGGTCAGTGCTAAGTCAGTGTTAGTGTCAGATCGCGTGTCTCTCATTGTCGGGCTGATCGTGATTGTTGCGGTAACAGTGAGATGATAAGTGACATTAACTAGCAAGTGTTTTAAATAAGCCCATTTAATTTGTTTCTTATCTGTAAGTAATTTATCCTTCAAATTTATTTAATTAGTAGTGAATGAGGGCAGTAGGTTCGATTGTTAGCTGTAATTAGTGGATATACTTATTTGGTATTATAAATTAACTGTATCTTAGTTCATAAATTATCCGTCTTCTTTGGTTTCTGCAAACTATTATCTGGTTCAACTCGAGTTGAATACAGACAGTGACAGTGAACACATGTACTCGGCCACGAGGATGGACAATGTTCGAAAGCGCTCGCCAACAGATGATGGTTTGCAGAAACCAATGAAGCCTTAGCCCATAACTATGTATTTTCACGATTCAATCCGCCATCCACTAACTACACTGAGACTCTATGGCACCCATTTTTTGAGTAGTTCTTTTGAAAATACACCTAGATCGATTTTAAAACCTTTTACCAAAAATTTGACTGTTAAGCACATATTAACAAATTTCTTTATCCAAGCCACTTGATAGACTGAAATAGCGCAAAAAGCTAGGAAAGGATGATGATCTTGTTCATAGTACATCATGATTGTAGAGCAAATCTTTCTGGCACAAATGGTCAAAGGCCTGAGGCATGCCGAAGACGTCAGAGTTGTACTCTTTCTTCTACTAGCCCCCGATAAGGGCGAGGTAAAGAGTTTTCGGGAAATGAGGTTGTAGGAGTAAATGGAGTTGAGTGGTGTAAGATCGCCTTGCTCTTGAGACTGATTTGATGGGGGAAAAGAAAAAAGGGGGCTCGTAGACAACTCTGAGAGGAAAATATTTTATTTAATGGCCACTCAAATGAGTTTTTGGTTTAATATATTTCCACAGGATTCATATACCTACAGAATATTGCAGATATTTAGCACAAGTATTATGAAAATAAAAGTGGTATAAATATTTTATTTGGTTGTGGTATTTTATCCCACGTAAATTTTAAACAATTCATGAGAGGTAAGTACACCGGCCCGGATAGCATGAGATCCAGGTTCGATTCCTGGCTGGGACAGATAGTTTTTTTTCTATCCCCTCTCATGAACTGTTTAAAGGTGGTATGTGTATCTTCCTAAAACATACATTTTAGACAAGGGATATACGTTTTTTAAAATTCATATGACAATATTGGAATATTTTTCAAATATCTGATAATTTATGATGACTTCTTATTTCTTTACTTTACAGAACTATGGACTTTAGTTGATTTCTCTGGGCGATATCAAGCGCATGGCAAGACTTTGATAGATAACTTTAATGGCACCATTTTTTTTTTAGATGAAATCAGTTAAGATTTAGTATTCCTAGAGCAGGAAATCGCTCCATCCATCAGCCTCATTGCCCTGAAGAAGGCCTGAAATTTAGGCCGAAACTTTGGTATAATAAGAACATTTTTGGTTTAAAAATTAGTTTTTATTCCATCAAATTCCAAGACTGGATTCCTGACCAATCCCTCCTCGTTAATTGAAGTTAAATTTTAAATAAAAATTGTAATTAATCTACAAATTATAAAATATTTTAATTAACACTTTCTTTTCCGTTCATCTCGTCTGATTCAGTAAGATCTAAATAGTTCTTAACACTTATTTATGTCGTACTTTAAAAATTATTTATTTCTTTAATACCACATAGGTGAATTTATCATATTATTATGTTATTTTGGCTTCAATGTCAATACGATCTCTCATCTGAAGATATCGTAACTGAAACCGGTTGTTAAGAAAAACTTTAACAGACAATCTGTTCCAATGAAAATTTTTCCTTGAAATACCCTTTAAAGGTATATATATAGTAATCAAGAACAGGTGGGATATAGAGAGTTGTGAACACTCAAAAAGATAAAATCACAAATAGTAAAATTTAAAAAAAAAATATTTGTGATTTTTTTGTTTTATTTTTGTGAGTTCACTGCACTCTATATCCCACTTGTTCTTGATTACTATATATCTCAGCCGCNAGGGGGAGAGAAGACTTGATGAATATGGGAGAAAGATACGAAGAGATAGAATGCGGAGGGAGTGGGGAGGTATGGGTTTGCTGGTTAGACGAGAAAAAAGGGAAGAGGAAGTGAGGCAGAAAGTACAAGTGAAAGGGAATGAGGGAGAGAGAAAGAGAGGGGACGATTGCAGGAAAACTACTGCTTTATTTATACACCCCCTGGAATTCTCCTGGAGAATAGGGGTTTAAGTTTTTGAGTAGCCAAGAGAGAATCGAGAACGACTTTAACCAGGTTGGAGGGAACTTCAGAGCCTTTTATTTGCACTGAGAGAGTCAATTTCTCTTCAGGCAGTATTTTATTTATTAGTTAAAGCTTTCTCTGAGCCATGGATGTTTAGAATGGGATGACAGCCAATAGATAGTCCCTCCCTCCATGAAAAGAGGCTAACTTAAAAAAAAAAAAAAAAAAAAAAAAAAAAATTAAATGATGGAAACAGTGCCTTCCGAAAGTGGCTAAGCTCAAATAAATTAGTCAATTGTGAAGGAGACTTCAATTATTGCAATCCAGAAAGTAATTAAGATTGTAACTTCGAGGGTTCGGCAAGGGGGCTTTTCAAAGAAAATATGTAAGCAAAATTTAGTACTTATGCTTTCTATTGCTTATATTAGAGTAAGTACATTTTAGGAGGACAAAACAAAAATTAATAAACGTAATATTTTCTTTAGTTTATTTCAAAAGACATTTATAGAACGTTTCAAATTTTTAAATCAAAGGTCATGTTAGTAAACAACTTCAGAGTTTTCCGTTTATATTCCTTAATATTTATAGGTTTAATCCCTTCTCCTACTCATACCTCCGAAATATTTCAGAGAAAAATTCAACACTAGTATCCATTAATTACGTAACTCCTGCTTGACGGACTACACTCAAAGGGGTGATTTTCTTTGTACTATTGGCATTTTTGCTACTTGCGTTAGGGTAAGTCTGGCTCGTTCGGAACAGTGCAAGTAGTGAACACCAGGTGGCAGTGCGATCCTTATCTCAGCGCAGGGGTTCTCACAACCGGTGTTCCCACCACCCCATTCAGCTAGGGAGGGGGAACACGCATTGTCGCTGCCCTCGGAGGGGGAGAAATGCTTTCTTTCAGAGGGGGGACCGCCCCTCCCCTTCCTTTGTGATGCCACCACTATCAGCTACGCGTTCCTTAAACCACCTCATCGCTGGCAAAGTATCGGCCCATCTTGAGCAATCGGTTCTAGCTTCCGCCCGTTAGATAGCTTTACCAGTCAGTTAGATAACTTATCCGAATTTCGTGGTACTTAACACACTTCATTAAAAATCAAACACGCAGCTTAGTATCAGAGCCCATATACTTAAAATATGTATAACAAATTATACACATTTTACATATACAAGTTAAAGTTTTAATTTAAAGAGTTTCTGACAACAAGTCGGGCAGTTTCAGACCACTTATATTTTATAAGCAGATTTCCTGTTAAGTAACCAAGCTATTCAAGTCGATTCAAAATTTAATATTTTCAGTATATGAATCTACATACCCTACACACACACACGTACATTTAGTTGACCGTTCATGCTCAGGCGCCCCTATTTTATAAAACTTGACTTAAATCAGATGTGAGAAATGGGGTTTAAGAGGAAAAACCAGAATTTATAATGATCAAATCTTCGTTTTTATTTGAGTGACATTAATATTTATAAGTATTTTTACAACAATTTTATATAACAGGTTGTTTTGAAAGAGATTCGAGAATGTAACTAAGAAGGGTGAGCTCTTTCTCCTATCCTCTTTCGAAGGTAGGCAGCCTCAATAGTCTTGCCTTTTACGCTCATTGTTCACTCCGATTGATACATTAAATTTAGTTATTTACAAGAATAAAAGTTAATTATAGTAATTAAATAAGAATTTATACACCTTTTTAATGATACATAGGGAATACGCTTAGATTACACTGAGTCCTACGTGATGGACTTCTTGTAGTATTGTCTATTATTTATTTACTTATAACAGGTTTCGCTGAAAAGACTATAGTAGCAGGAAATATGGCGGTTATTTTAGTTATTAGGGATTAGATAAGTGAACCACAATTTCTATGCGTCACTAAACGTTTTTTTCTCACAAATTTTTAACCCAGGAGTAGTTATATTTCAAGTATATTAATCAGTTATTGGCATTAGCAATTTCAGATCGCATTTCAAACGAACTCGAAGGAGAAAGAGTTGGTTTCGTCATGGCAGAGTCAATCAGGGGCCAGGACAAAAGACCATTGTCAGGCTTGAGTAGGTCGGGATGAGTCCTGCCTCTGGCAACTCACCTTGAAATTGCAACTGGAGGCAGCAATGGAAACGGAAAGTTCTACTACGCTTGCGCCAGGGCGGCCATGGGATCTTATTGGGGTTTTTTCTTAAATAATCTAATTTTTACATCGAATAAATTTGATGATTTTGATTTATTATCGATGAGACGTTTCGAGGATACGAGGGGGACTAGTCTCCTAATAGGATTGGCCAATGAATGATTCACCCCCATGAATATGACAATGGAAATCTGAAACATAACATATAAGTACAAGTAAACTGATATCCTCCATTTCATCGCCAAGACGACTCACCAGAAAAATAAAAGAGGATATATTAATGAACCTAATGATATACCAGTAAAAAGTAAAAACAAAAGGCTAGAAATATCGAATAGAAAGTTAAATTAGGAAGAAATGCAGATTAAAGCTCAAAAGACAGATTATTATCAATTATATAAGACTTCCAATTCCAGACTATCACATACGATTAATGGATGAAATGGAGAGGTTACTCCATGTAAGACAACTCACAAAAAAAAATAGAAGAGAAGATATTAATTAACCAAATGGTGAGCCAGTAAAAAGTAAAATATAGGCTAAAAATGTCGAGAAGAAAGGTAAAAAGTAAAAATGAGAAGGATTTATTCTGCTCAAATGGCAGAATTATGACAGAATTACATATGACTCTTCCAATTCCCACCAATCAAATAAGATATATATATAAATTGTCACTAGAATACAAAAACTGTTAAAGTATTTCTCAACGACCGGTATTCTATATACTTCAGATCAGAGATCGCATTAATATTGAAGCCAAAACAACAATAATCGAATATATTCACCTATGTTGTACTAAATAAATAAATAATTTCATAAATAAAATTTAGCTTTGACCCCATGAAGGGAAAACTGAATGAATCACAATTCGAAAATAAAATCTAAAGTTCAATAGTGATATTTGATGTAAATCTAGTACGTAATTGAGGTATTCGTAAGCTCGCAAAACAGCAAAGACTTTTGACGGATTTCTTCTGTTTGATCTGTTGAGATTTTTGAAAATTTTGTCATTTGAAAATCGTGAATAGCTAGATTTGTTTCTACTCCCCTCTGATTGACTTAGAGCTACCCTCAGCGGCATTATATTTTCTTTATTTTTAGATGATTTTAGTTGGGGTTCGGCCAAGGTAGATCCAAAAAACAGAAATTTAAAAAATGTATTTTTTTTAAATAAAGGATTATCTGCTTAAAAAAATACAGATAATCCTTTATTAAAAAATTTTTTTTTTTTAAATTTGTGTTTTTTGTATCTACCTTCACCGAACCCCAATTAAAATCATCTAAGAATAATATCTATGGTCAAAAAAACTCTCCTTTTGTATATTTTCTTTTCATTGTCCTTTTCGGCGTGCTAGATCTAAGGAGACATTTACTCTCGCTATGTCTAATCTCATTTTAAATGAAACACAGGAAGCCAGCAAAGAATACGCAAATTCTGTGTGACGGACTTTCTAAAATGATTTATACTTTCCTTTAAGACGTAAACATTTGTAATGAATTGTGCAATGCATGAAGAGCCATTTCATTTTTTTCATAATTTGCTCATTTGCGGATTACATCAGTAGCCATTTTGCACGATTTATACGTATCTAACGTAATGAAAAGTGAACAGATGCATAGTGAGCTATGCAATAAAAAAACGCAGACAGTAAGAATTATTTTATGTGCAATATTTCCTATTCATTGAAGTAGAAAAAAAAAAAAAAAAATGTACACGCTGCAGAAACAAAATTATCTGATTACAATATATTGCAAGATAACTTGTTTGCCAATATTTATTCATAGCTGAATGGAATTCGAGTTTAAATATACTGTTATTTACATTCCAGTAGACAAATTGTTAAGGGGGTTTCAAGACGATAATAGAACAATCTAATGGCGATCGAATATTACCTGGGCGTTGGCTCTTAGTGAGACTAAGTAAGCCACACTGGGTAGAAATCAAATGCTAACAGGAGAAACAGGATATTCAATTGCCTCCTCGATCTATGGGAGGGGTTCTAACTCGGGAATCACCGATTACACCCGAAGAGAGGGGACAGCTGCTTACCGTATAAATATTTATGTGGAGTCGTTAAGTACGCGGCAAAAAGTAATGTAAGAAGTATGTATGCAATTCTCGGGGAATCGTAACGGTTCCTATCGTATCTTCGGGACAAATTGCTTTATTATCGCTTCATTTATCAGCCACAGCAATCTTGAGTTTCAAGTAGGAAGTTTCATCTTGGCGTTCACGCCCGTAAGGACTAGCAGACTTCACACCCATTGGGACAATAAGAGCAATTGCAAATAAACTATTTAAATATTGGAACGAAAATAAAGCAATGGCTTTCATATTTTCAAAATGAATCAGAATTAGATCATTTTTCGCCAGGGTTAATTCAAATTTAACGAAGAACTGTAGCTATTGAAATAAATAAAAACATTAACAAATAATTTTTACAAGAGAATTTTTATGAAAAATTTTCTATTAACTTCAATTCAACTTACTATATCCTGCGAGTCTGTGTTCTATGTAAAGCGCGCTTGTTTCGATCAAACTTCACTTTTCAAGATAAAAACGTTTTGGTGTATTTCACTGCATGTAAAGTAAGGAATCTTAGCTACTCTATCCCGGCGGATACCTGTCTGTCTGTCTGCCCCATCGTCTACTTCTTTTTATATCTTTTCTAAGCAATTGTTAAAAACGACAGAAAATATTTCAATGATATTTTCCCAAATATCGAAGTTGTAAATGCTATAAAAATTATTTCTAAACGGAGGGTCCAAGACAATTTAAATTTGCAATTCGAAAACTACGAACCCGGTATTACTCCGACTCCCGGTATTACTTGGATAGGCAAATGATTTATATACAAATTATCCCAATATATTTTGTTGTTAGTGGGCTAAAATTAAAGCAAAAAGTGAATTTTTAAAATATTTTTAAGTGGTTTATTTTCTTTTATTAGATTTTCCATAGAAAAGAACGCTATTCATGTTGGTAGCATCACATGAATTTTGAAACATGTTAACAGATCATCAGCTCAATGTTTGATTTCGCAACAATAAGAGCCATTACCTGTCACATTTAATTACATCATTTGAATTAATTTTTATCGAAATCAGGTAAGGAGGAGAAATCAGCTTAGAGAAAGACCACAATTTTGACAAATAAATAAATAGACAAAACCTACTTTTCTAACATTATATTCTATAAAATTTTTGAAAAAATTGCATATTAAGGAATATATTAACAAATATAACTATGATAGCTGAGTATTTCCCCTACTCCCTTTACAGTCAGAATAGTCAGATGTAGTGATTTTTCGCGTTTATTGCCTTCTCTCTCTCTCTCTCTCTCTCTCTCTCTCTCTTTTTAAGTGTCAGCTCCCTTTCAACCACTTACCGTCATGGAGGGAGTGGCTATCTACAGGTTGCCATACCATTCTAAACATCCATGGCACAGGACATGCTTTCTTTTTCTCTGAAATTACAATTCCTCATTTACTCCCATTATTTGTTCATTTATTTAATCTTTAAGCGCAATTAATTTTTTATGCTAATGATATCTTGATATGACTCTCCCTTCACAAAATATCCTGCCATAGAAAACACTATAGTACATTTTACCTAAACCTATGCAAAAGCCCCTTTTTGAAGTTGAAATTGAAATTTCTCTGGAATACAAAACCCTATTAAAAAAAAAAAAATGTTCGCGCCCTAATCCTCCTTTATCAGTCCCGAGAGCCCTAATCTCGGTACAGGGGCTGACTCGCCTGGACTCGCGACCCTTATCGCCTAAAGGCAGTGTCCCCCTACCTCACTCTCACTCTGCTTCCAGATCTCATAGGAACCTCTCTGCTTCCAGATCTCATAGGAACCACTCTGCTTCCAGGAGTAGACGAAGTGTCTAACGTATCCTCCGCCGCCATTTCGCTCCCTAAAAGTATTATTAATTCGTGCCGCCTTATGCGCCTCCCCGTTAAAATACAGTCCATTACTCCTCGTCCACTCACGACTGCCACGCATTCCCAGAAGGTAAGTGCTCTGAATTTTTTGGTTTTTCGCTTGGCCAAGTTGGAGACCTTTAATTTCAGGGCCGCTTTGGAGGAAGGACTGCAGGTGAGAGCGAGGACCGAGCTGCTTGCTGAAACTACATTGTAAGTTGTAATTTGTTACCTATTATACTCAATTTTTTTTCTTTCTTTTCTTTTATGTTTAATATTAAATATTTATTCTTTATTAGTCACATTCGAACCAGCGAAAACGCCGCCACAAAAAAAAAAAAAAAAAAAAAAAAAAAAAAAAAAAAAAAGTCTAAAAAGCCACTAGTCTACACCGAATAAACCCTCAGCTAAATGTCCTCTTAGGAGACAAAAAAAAACTCTTCTGAAGTCCAAGGCTTGGGAGATATGAGGAAATCTAAAGCGCATTCTGTCAGATCCCCGAAATCTGCACTTAGAGAGCAATGCAGCGCTGACGGGTGGTCCTTCTTCGAACTCTGATGGCATAATCATCCGGTCCACGGCCACAAAAACTGCCTATTTAAACATTCGAGGCCGCGCGCGGGGTTTTTTCCCGGAGGGCGCCTGTTTAGGATTCCGCTCGGAACAAACAGGAATAATTGCTTGTTAAAAATCGTAACCCCCCCTTCAAGACGATAATAGAACAATCTAATGGCGATCGAATATTACCTGGGCGTTGGCTCTTAGTGAGACTAAGTAAGCCACACTGGGTAGAAATCAAATGCTAACAGGAGAAACAGGATATTCAATTGCCTCCTCGATCTATGGGAGGGGTNCCCCCCCTCAGAAGAATTTCGTCCTCCCCCCTTCACTTGACCCCATCGGGGCAGCCCGGTCTCTTCAATCGTCTCCAAGCAACAATTAACTACAACTAAATTAATTTAAAGTTTGCAAGTGAAGAATGCCCGGAATCTCTTAATGCGCTTCCAGACAAGAAATGCCGTCATTAAATCAGAGTTGGTGCATTTTTACGTCTCATTATTCACTTCAAAGAACACACTCTTGCCCGACATGAAAGATTAGATAAGAAAAAATAAAAATATTTCGCTTAGAGTGATCTGCGAAAATTAAACAATTTTTCTTCTTCTGTTCTGTAATTTATATTCCTTACAAATGCCAATAAAAACGAATGTTGAAAAGCTCTGGGAGGGAAAAAAATAAAAAATTTCTCGTTGACGTGTTCAGCGCTACAATGTCACTCGAATCAAACCTCCAATAAATTTTCTCTGTCAAAAGGTCCCTGTAAAAACTTTGAAGACCTAGACAGGAATAGATTAAAAATATGCCAGGGAGAAGTGCTGGAAGTCTCGCTAATCGGGACTACTAGAAAGTATTAGGACCGGAATGTGATTTATGTCAAATAATGCGAAATAATGGATAAATATCTCTATAGATTCGTAGACTGCAGTTCGCCTTCGGCCGATAAACTGCATATCCAGCTGGGATCACTGACTCGGCATTCTTACTTGAAGCAGCAGACAACCTACCCAATCTCGATGCAATAAGGGCAATAATTATAGGCCTAGATCGTGCCCCAGGTGTAGTGCCATGGGCCTTTTGAACAATGAGGATTCTACAAATAGTCCCTTCTACTACGATCCTTCACTGGACTAGGCTGGACCGAGAGGATTTAAGGTAAGACAGCTAAATGTAAAGTCCGTCAGGAAGGAGCTGCGTAATCTAAACAGATTTCCCATGCTTCATTAAGATACATATAAATAAGAATAAATCACGAAGTTTAATTTAAAATTAAAAAACAATGGAGAGTTTTTTTTTTTACCATAGATATCATTATTAGATGTTTTTTGTTGGGGTTCGGTCAAGGTAGAAAGTTTGGTCTACCTTGACCGAACCCCAACAAAAATCATCTAATAATGTTTACTAAAGTTTGCGCTCAACCATCTTACCTACATTCGTAAATTCCTTCCTTAATAAGTGTTTGTGGTTTTTTTTAAAAAGTATAAAACATGCAAGTTAAGAAATTGCATTTTACATCTAACTTTTTCGTGACTTAAATAAGAACGAAGATATTACGGTTTATAGTTTTTGGAGTGCTTAAGCAGAAATTTAAGATTTTTTTTTTTTTTTTTTTAAACCAAAGCAATGAAGGTAAACTACAAAAGATTATTAAACAGGAAACATAGGTTATTTTTAACTACTAGCAAGAACAGGTATATATGACATATTTGCGATTTTCTTATAGCTATGTCACAATCTCAATTTTGAAGATCAAAGCAAAGAGGAAAGTACTTCAGAGGAAGCCTTAAAAAAAGTTTTTCATGAGTGAAATTGTACGTGAGCTTATTTCTAGTTAATTTTTTATTTATACTCTCTACAAGAGTTAATGGTAAAAAATGAGTTTCAGACACACCACATTTTTTTTTTTTGTTAATGAACTTCTTGTTTAAACTGTCCCTGAATCGTCATAAAATAGATTAATGTGGTTTAACAGCATGTAGTTTTCTGCCATAGAGTTCTTCTTATAAACAGAGAATTTTAACTAGCGAATTATAGACAAATCGCCTACCAGCCATGCATGCTTGGTCGCTCTGAGACCAAATTGCGCCCCTCGGTGAGCTTCCTAGTAGGGCACCGGCTTAGCCAAAAGAATTCGTTTCGGGTTAGAGTCCCAGTGGCATGGGTGTTTAGAATTGGAGTGGCTATTTGTACATGGAGCCAAGGAGTTTGAACGGGAGATAAAAAAGAAAATCTCTTTAAACTATACAATAAACTGAATGAATATTTAATGAAATTAAAGTAGCAGGAATTTCTCCACGAAAGATATATAGTCACATTAAATCATCTGCAATTCTCTTAAATTTTTTTATTATTTTATTCATTCAACCTCTCTTATATCTACTTGGGGTCAGGAAGAGTGGGATTAACAATAGATAGATTGTAAATTTAAGCGTTTACATTAAAAAGCTTAAATACCTAATTTGGTTTCCGTTTTTAGCAAACGAAGGGGTCCACCAAACGTATTAATTACATTATTAATTAAATATGCATTAAATAAATATTAATTTTCTTATAAAAAAATATGTATGATCTTTTTTATAAATTTTAAAATAGTAATTATAAAAATGTTGAACATGTTTTTAAGAGCAACTAATAACTAAGATATTAAGTTTTAAATTTTGGACTTCCTCTAACTTCCTTTCCCTTTCTTGACTGATTTTATCCCTCAATAAACTCATCCAACGGTTTTTAAAAAAATAGCATAAATATCAAATTTGGTTTCATTTAAATTTTAAAAGTTGCTAACGCAAGAGCGTTTATAGACAAGTATATAAATAAATAATATATATATATATATATATATATATATATATATATAGGCTTCATGATGCTAACGTGAATATCTCATTTTTCATCAGTAAAAAAAGGAAGGTGATATGAATTACCACTTCATAAGATTTGATTCTCACTGCAGTTGAATACAGACAGTGACAGTGAACACATTCGGCCAAGAAGATGGACAATGTCCGAAAGCGCTCGCCAACAGAAGATGGTTTTTAGAAACCAATGAAGACGGATAATAGAATGTATGATAGTTCTATATTCATTGGTAGTGAAAATAACCCTTTAGATTGTTTACCATATTAAGGAGTTTATTTATGAATGCACTTTGAGGGTTGGGCGAATCACCCTCTTTTTGAAATGTAAAGACCAAATTCCACAATTGGGAAAATTGACGAACTAATTTATTTCTGCCGAATCGGTTGGTAGAAGATTTAGAGGGGGAAAAAATTGAATAAATGAAAAACATAAATAAAATATATGTTTTATGTTGTACCCCGGTATAAAGAAGAATTATTGTAACATTTAATCAACATATATAATTTATAACATTTTTAAGAGAGAGATTTAATAATAATAATAATAAGAATGCAATTAGAAGGGTAGAAAAGGAGAGTTTGTTTTACCGTAGATATTATTATAGTTGGGGTTCGGTCAAGGTAGATCCAAAAAAAAAAAAAAATACAAATTTAAAAAAAAAAGTATTTTTTTAAAAGATTATCTGCCAACGTTTCGGCTTTTTTCATTGCCAACGTGGGGCTATCATGAAGACAAGAGAGGACGCCCTGTCTCTAAGTTGACACTCTCGTCTTCATGATAGCCCTGAAGATGGCTTACAATGTAAGCCGAAACAACGTTGGCAGATAATCTTTTTAAAAAATACTTTTTTTAAATTTATATATTTTTTTTTTTCGGATCTACCTTGACCGAACTCCAACTAAAATCATCTAATAATTAGAAGGGTTGAGTGGAACACTGCTTCCTTTTCGGCTTTTAAGATAAAGTCTTACTTATATCGACTTATAACGATGAAGAGAAATCTCATTGGCTATATCTCTGCTTATGTACGTCGAACCTGTGGTGTTCAGCGGAACTAATATAAAGACATATAGGGGGGGGGGGGAGGCGTTTAGGATCTTGCCGCCGCGTTCTAAACAACACTTGTCGAGGATGCTCTTTTAGTGGTTTGAAACCTTCAAGCAGTTCCAATCTCATCTGGAGTTTCAGAATCCCTTGACTAAACACAAGTGGACCGGAGAGCTGATGAGAGACTGTTTAGTTGTGGGGGTTCCATTAGTGTTGCTAGTTGTCTGACCCTCTTGCAGGAAGACAATGGCTTGTGTGTTCCTGATGGATCCGTTAGTGACATGCCTGCATGTCTCTCCTGAGCATAATGGTCCGGCTACATTCATCAATTTGGCTAGCCTGGCCACTTGCCATTCCATTATCAGGCCCCCGCCAAGTCGCTCGCGAATGGGAATGAACAGAAAAATTCCTCTAAGTAAGCAATAGCCCGTTCTTCAACAAAATTACTTTCTCCTTAAATATTTTTCAATTAATTTTCACCATTCCCCAAAGTCTTTTAAGAGAATTATCCAAAAGTATTAAAAATATATCATTATGAAAGATCCATAGTATTAATAGATGTATTTTTATTGGGGTTCGTTCAAGGTAGAACCAAAAATACAATTTAAAAAATGTGAAGTTTTTTAATTATCTGCCAATGTTTTGACATACATTGGAAGCTATCTTCAGGGCTGTTGAAATACAATGTCATAAAAAAAATGATTTACATTATTATTACACAGAATTGCCAGAAATAAAAGTAATGTGATATCAAATGTTGTGAGGAAAAACGGCAATTCTATATAATAATAATGTAAATCATTAATTTTTTTTGTTTTTCTTGTGACATCGTATTCCAACAGCCCTGAAGATAGCTTACAATGTAAGCCGAAACGTTGGCAGATAATTAAAAAATACACACTTTAAATTGTATTTTTTGGATCTACCTTGACCGAATCCCAAGAAAAAAATCTAATAATCTCTACGGTCAAAAAATCTCTCTATTGGATGCATAGTATACTTCCAAGCTACATATTAAGTAAGTTTCCAGAATCTTTTAAACATTACTAATTGCTATATTTGATTTCCACTCAATTACTTGGCACGTTTTATAAAGCGTCACTTCCCGAGCATTAGAAATATTTAAAATATATAGTTAAAAAAAGTAATTCACGCAGGGGCTGCGAAAACTAAGTAGATTTCCCAAGTTTCATTAAAAATGGATTAAATAAGAGTAAGTGTAGCTTATTTGATCTTGAAAAACGAAAAGACTAATGAGTGTAAAAGATGAAATCACTAAAATGAATGTAAAAGGTAAGTTCACCAGAGATCGCTGGCTTTGAAATTCACGGGGGAGAGGAGTGAGGTAAGTGCTAAAAAATCAGACTTGAAATATTTAATTTTTACCTCAATAATGATCCATGTTTATAATTCCCTTATTGCTAATAATAATAAAAAATTATTGATTTCATCTCTTCACATCTCTACCCATCCAAGTACCCTCTTAAGCTCTTTTTGCAGATGACAAAGGTATCCTATCCTCCCATCCCGATCCTAAAACTGCTTCTAAAAACCTACAAGATCCTCTTGATAGCATTTAGAAATGGTGTGGCAAATGGAGAATAAAAATTAATGAAGCGAAATGCGTTAAGTTAATTTCCCATTATTAAAGAAAAACTTCCCTGAAATTGTGAAATCTTACAATATTCCTTTACCACACTCAAATTCCGTTCGTACCTGGTGCAAACATACTAAAATTAAATGACAAGAACTCAATCGGCGATATAGACTTCTATACAGACTCATGAATAAGAACTCCAGTCTTACGATAGAGAACAAACTGACGCTCTACAAAACCTTATTACGACTAATCTGGACTTACGGAGTAGAAATCTTGGGTGCCGCCAAGCCTTCCAACATCCAAAGAATCCAGTCCTTTCAATCCAAAATCCTCCAAATAATCGCATATGCTCCCTATTACGTATCCAATTCCTCTATTCAGCACGATTTTTATATTCCTTTTGTTCAGGATCTAATTTCTTTCCGCTTCACCCTTTTCCACAGTAAACTGCCATTCCATCCTAATCCACTAGCACAGACTTTGTCTTCCAACTCCAACCCCTACAACCCTCCCCATCGACTCAAACGAAGATGGCCCCGTGACCTCCAAGGACATAGTAAATAATTTGAGAGTTGTGTTATTGGTCACCTTTTCTTCTCATGTGATTGTCGTTCAATGTCATGTTTACTACTCATTGTAATCAAATTACAAAATGTTTTTATTTTTAACAGAATGTAATAAAGTAAATAAAGGTTTAAAAAAAAAATCATCTATAAATTTAAGGTGCCTAAAACCATTTTCCTATGAGCTAGTTTAGTAGAGTGGATATGATATTGGACACATGAATAAGAAGCCCCTTGTTCAATGATTGTTTTTTTGTTATCTGTAAAACTGTTTTAATCGCCCAGACTGGTTTACTCTTGGGAGCACACAGCCCTAATCCAACTTTTATTATTATTTTTATTTATTTACCATATTATTTATTTTTTTTTTTCATTTTTGGAAGAAGCCGAAATGTTGATCCGGAGAGAGAGCGTGAGGAGGGGGGCGGCAGGAGGAAGACCTTACAAAAGGGTTTTTGATGAGTTTTTGTGTGTGGCGGCTTCCATGGGGTTCCACCAGAGCGCTCATAAAGAGCATGTAAACAAATATTTCCAGCGTGTAGGGGGCGCACACAAAAACGGACTCTCGCCTGACGGTATCAGGGGCCTGGGGGAGCGAGGATATCGGATTCAAGGAGGCAGAGGGGCGGTTCTGCCGCGGTAATCGGACACCCGACCTCCGCCTCGAAAGGAACCCCCCCCCCCCCTGCTACCTTATCAGCTTTGTCTCACTTCTCTCTACAATATCTGTCAGGTTAGGTAGAGCTTACATTCCAGTCAGAAGTTACTTTCGTATTTACTTATTAGGTGTATACGAGCAGATCTTCCCAAATCGTGGTCCTACAGTGCGCATTTTGAAATATTCCATCAGATCTTCATCGATCCAAAATTAGAAGAGTTAAAAATTATCTCCATTCAAAGTATTACAAATATGTTTGTCAGTAGGCGCTCTAGCATCCGCAATTCTCAAAATGAAGAGTCTAAATTTGTTCTTTAAGCTTATTTTTACAATGCATTGTAACTTTGATAACTACTAAAATCGGTCGAGGAGGTATTAAAGAAGACCACGTTGAAACATCGTCTACGTCTTGAAGAATCATTGTTTTGAATGTTTAAGATATAAATTATTTGGTTACCGTTATTCGTACTGTGGCTAACTCCATTTTTATGAGTACTTATGCCGATTGTATATAATTATTTATAATTGTTTAAAAAAAAATCTTAAAATTGTTCCTGCTAACCACTTCGACGATCCTGACAAAATTATGAATACACACACATATATTCGCACGCTCTAGTTTCCTAGTTTTATTTTAAACTAAATTCGATATATTAACTACATTTTCGTTAATAGCTGAAATTTGTCTTCGAGAAGAGAGTTTAAAGT
Source organism: Oncopeltus fasciatus (assembly GCA_000696205.2). Lineage (NCBI taxonomy): Eukaryota > Metazoa > Arthropoda > Insecta > Hemiptera > Lygaeidae > Oncopeltus > Oncopeltus fasciatus. Next base: position 152,483 of record KZ807910.1, on the reverse strand, counting down.
AAGGCCAAAACTCTCAAAAAAAAAGTCTTAATATCTTCGTTATTATGAAGTATAGAATAAATAGGTTTAAAATTTAATTTTATAACGTCTTTAATTCTATAACAAAAAAAAAAAAAAACATGAATAATAAGACATTTAAGAATGTAATATCGAATAGTGGGTTGGCCCACTTATTTTATGTTATGAAAAATAAAATTCAATAGTAAGGTTTTCATCACAAGGAAGTGTCTTCAGCAACCATCTCCTCCGCTGTAATGCTTTGAAGAGGCTGAAAAGGGTTCTGAGTTGTAAACCGGGGTGGGCTCACATTTTCCATGTCTATTGTATGTTCAGAATCATCAGATGAGCTAGGAGTTTCCTACCTATGGCATGCTAGGTTGTAAAGACAGTTGATTGATTAGAAATCCTCTCTAAGATGGAGTGATATTGAAAAATGTTGCCTCTTATTCTTGGGAGATGTTTTAGGTAGACCTCTATACTTTTCTTTTCTACCTTCCCTGGCTATGCGAATTCCATCACTAGCTTGCTGTATATTCACTCACATTTAAGGGGAGATCCTTGTGACTATCCCAGGAAAACTTCATACATGTCGCTAACATACTTGTACTTAAGTTCCTAAATGTCAGACCACATATTACACAACTCGATTGATAAAAAAGGGGAAGACTTTATGTAGAGGTGTTGATGTATCGATGGCTAAACCCTAAACCATTATATTATTAAAAGTTTAATTTTTTTTAATTTATGCATAGAAGTACTTATGGATTCAAAGGAGATTAGATTACTCAATGTATCTTCCAATCTCTTATTTCTTTCTGAAAAAAGTGAAATTAAAAATGCCATTTTATGGTTCTTTCATTCCAAACTACCTAAATGTGTATAAACAGAGGATTAGAGAGTTGAGAGCCTTTACAAAAGATGGAAGAATATACTAATAAATAAAAATGATTAAATAATGGATTATTATAATATAACAGATTAAAAAATAAATTATCCGCTGTTTAAACTAAAATATGTTTTCTTTAAACTTTCTCTCTAACTTTATACATTTTATGGGAGGTGAAATTTTTCTCTGCTGCCACTGCATTTTTATCTTTAAATAACTGAAAATTAATTATTCAGTACTATTTATTCATTTTTCAAAGCTTTTACATGAACAGTTTAGTGCTATTTAAATGCATGATCCAATTTATATAAAAAAATTAACTATTTAACCAAGCTTCTTCTTCCTGAATGATTCTAACCTGGTATCCCAATTTTTAAAACATATATGTGACTTTATAAATAAGGCAATTAATTTTTAATATCTAAAGATTCAAATATATTTTTTTAATGGTAATAAGATATCCGAACTTGGGCAAACTATCCACCAATAGCAGCAATTCAATTTAAGGGACAACTCCCTCATGGATTACTTTTCCTTTACAATTAATTACATTTTGAAGGAGTGGAAAAATGTCTGAGTCAATAAACGAGTCCAATTTATCTAATACAAATTTTTAATTTCATTTGAGTTCATGAACATTCCTTCTTCTGTGTTAAGTAGCTTTAAATTAAACCAACTAATTGTGACTCTGGTCTCGCAGTTCATAAATAGGAACCCCTGATTTCTGTCACAGGCTAAATTTCAAAATGGAAATTATATAGTATATCCAACAACTAAATTAAAGTTGCTTTCATATGAAATTAAATGATCTGTGGAAGCTAATATTTAAATTATTAATAGTAATAAAAAAGGGAGAAATATAAATATACTTCTAGCATAGTTATGTTAAAAAGAAAGATAAGTTCAATGACTGAAAACAAATTATCTTTAATAGATCATTTTATAGATTTGCCTTATAAGTTAATTTACAGATAATCTTGGATAGTTTAAATTCATTTAATATGGTAATAGGAGGCCAAATGTGAATAGTAAATATGTTTTTGAAAAGCAGATATTTGGTATATCTGCTTTTCAAAACATATTTGTTCTTTTTTTTGAAAGAACAAATATTTGGTATGAGGTTTCATGAGATAGCTCTGAAAGCTGGCAAAAATTTAATGCACAAAAAAGGTCTAAAACATGTATATTTCCAAGACAGATACCAATAGCCTTTTAATTAAAAGGAGATCGTTTACAATTGAATAACTTAAATATTGAGTCTTCACAAATTCAATTAGTTCATATGTGAATTTGAAAATGACTATTAAGGCAGCAGCACTATTGTCCCACAAATAAATAATCATACGCCACTATAAACCTAATAAATTTTATGGTTCCCACTGATCAAAAAATAATTTATGTTAATGGTAAGAAAAATTTGTGTGCTCTTTGGTTTACATAGACCTATGAAAGAAAAAATATCTGTCAAGCCTGAAAACTAATTGAATTTCTCAGCATCGTAGTACACTAAAATATGTATTTGAATTTTCTAAATAAGTAGCAGCTGCTAAACTTTTAAATTAAAATTTATGGTTCATGTAAACTCCCATTCTCAATTGTTCAAGTTTGCTCTAAACAACTAAAACACATTTTTTATCAAGAATTTATTATTTTATAGATGTTGAGTTTCATTACTCTAAAATAAATTCAGTATTTTTCTTGTATTTAAAAACATATTAAATTTCATTAAGAAAAATTGAAAAACATTGCCTATAAAGTTTAGGCACACACTCATATATCTGTTAGGTAGGCAAAGAAAATATCAAAATATTTTTTGATATGTCTAATAATAGATCATGTATAAAGCACTGATTGTAATAAAGTATTTTATACATACCATTAAACTCTTTAATCTAAATCCAAATAATTTTTTTATTTTTCTTTAAAAATAAATGAGTTATGGCAGGCTCTTTTACTTTTCAGTAATGACATATTCAATCTACTTGTTGCAACTGAGCTTAAAGATTCCTCTTCAGAATCTAAATCATGTCTAAATTTAATTTTAATTAATTAATTAATTTGTTTAAATTTAAGCAGCCAATATTTTCTTCAAATTTAAATCAGTTTAATAAAATAGAATTTTTATTTCAATTTATTGATTTGTAGGGGGAGAATACAACGTGCAACACAAAAGCACACTCTTTTAATAACTACTATTATGAAACACTGTTATTTTGGCTTTATAAAAATTCCAAGTGAACTTCAGTAAAGCTTCTTAGGGGAGTGTGAGAAGTTCAATTATTATTTATCATAAAACGCTTCAAACTGTACCTAACAAAACAACCAAACAGACTCGAAACTGTATGTTGGAATAAAAAATATATTTCTTTAATAAACAACATAATTAGAAGTATATAAATAAAAATTGTCAAATATTTACCTTTTTACAAACTAAAGAAATACTATTTCAACATTTAGATTATTTTGAATTGTCGAATGTTGCTAAAATGGAATGAAAACCATTTTAGTATATTTAGCATATGTAAAACTGTTTAAACTAGAATCAAAATTACAATAATTAATTTAAAAAATAATACCACATGTTGCACAAACTAAAATTTCTAAATGAAAAATACAGAAATCAAAGAAACACTATTCCAAAAAAAAAAAAAAAAGTTGAGGACAAATGTGAGTTAAAAAGGAAAAGAGAGGCACATCAGAAAGAATTTGAAGCAAGGATGCCAGGTCTTTTGAGGAACCTGTCATATGAGGATAGCGAGCATTTATCACTCGCACTGGTAGTGATGCACCATATGGCAGGAAAGCGAATATACTTAGACAACTTCCTTGAAGAATATCATCACACTTGGGAAGAAGACCTCCCTTTGGTGCAACTCGGCTTTGAATCCATTGAGGACTTCTTGGAGAATGTTGATGGTTTAAAGATTGCTAGGGAACGTGCCACAACTCGAAAATCCATCACACTTGCACCCAATATTTGGATATTCAATTTCTAAAGAAGAGAGCTTTATAGTTAGCTCAATTAGGAAATAGAAAACTAGTGAGGAATAGATTGTAAGGAATATCTGTAAATTGAATAATAATTTATTTTAAGCAGTAATATAATGAGTAATAGTCAGTAAAAGCTGGTCAAAACAATCAGAAACCTTAGACTGCTACTATTATTCATATTAACACATTTAGATAAAATCTCACCAATTGATTAGTAAGCATGTGATTATTACTTACCAAATTTTAAAATCCCTAGGCATAGGCACAATTCCAATTAAATCTTTGATAGCAGAAATAGTGATGTATCTCAACTAATAGAGGATGTTAGATTATCATATATGAGAAAGGGATTCCCCTGCCTTCTAAAAGTTATTTTTTAAACAATTAGAAGGCAGGGGAATCCCTTTCTCATATATGATGATTAAACATCCTCTATTAGTATTTCATAAAAACAGTGAAGCATGGGACAGCTTGATGCCACATCCTTGATATAGAGACTTATTCTACTTTTCTTATTTTTTTTTCTGCTGCCTTATTTACAGCTTCTTCTATTTTACAAAACTGAGTTACTTTTATACAGTAGTTTTCATGAACTGCTGAGCTATCATGACAGGTAATTTCTAATACAGGTAATCCGCTATTACCTTCCTGTGGGAGTAAAGTCACACGGCAAACTTCGGTACTACGCCCCTATGTTCGCTGAGTGACAAACTCCACTGAGTCCTCTATAACCAAATAAAACGTGATAATTACTGAGTAAAAATGGCTTACCTGTAGATGTGATTCCGCAAATCAACAACCCTATTCATCCTTGCCCCAGGGAAGAAATAGATGGGATGCATACCGTAAAAAAGGGACTGGGACCTCTAAACCGAACCACATATATTCAGCTAGGTATAGGTCTGAATTGACGTGTTTTACTTATGTGCATACCAGCTCTTTACTTAAGGCAAACCAACTAACACAATACACTGATCTTAGTAAATGGTCTTTATTAACTGGTTTTTTAACGGAACACCATACATAGCCGTCCGTAATTGCATTTGTTTTAGATCTTTGGAACACTCATAAGTAGGCGAAATAATGCCCCAACTTATACACTATATCTCCTTAATTTTCCTTGGAGACCACCCAGCAAAAGTCACTTTGTTAAATTACACTCTCTAGGGTCAGAGAGCTTTGATGAGCTATTTAAGAAACTAAAAATAGGATGAAACGAAACTCACTGGAAAAAGCAAGCCGCCTAGAACGAACTAGCAACTAAAGAACTAACGTCATATGTTTAAAACAGCCCCCACTTATTAGTGTAATCACAGGCAACCCTCATTACTGCTAATATATTCATATTTTTAATATAAAATGTCACTTTTATTAGTAAATAGAGAATCTTGAAGAAAAAAAACTACTCGTTTTATTTTAAGATTGGAACAGCATGTTTGCTTCGCAAACATCTCGGGGGGGGGGGGAGATTTTGGGAACCGTATTTTCTCAAATAATACGAATATATAAATAGAATCTAATACAATTTCTGTTATTACTAAATTAAGAAAGTATTGGATATGTGGCATATATATTCACTTCAACACTTACATGTAAAATTAAAACCATTTTATTTCGTCAAAATTATATTTGGTATGATATGGCAAACTATTACTTAACGTCAAACTTTTATTTACTTAGGAGGTTAAGTTAGCGATTTTTTAGTGTGTATAAACATCACTAATGAGAGAACCAGATGTAATAATAACTTTTCGTGAGAAGGCTTTTGACATCAAAAATCAAAAATTGGATAACAGTCAAGCGGATCACCTATATTAAAAATTATCTGAAAAATCAAATATCTTGTCCCCAACATTAAATCCATGAGATATAACTTATTCGCCAAACAAAAATACTAAATTTGTCAAAACAAAGAGCAAATCTTTAAAATTTGGAAATATTCAATAAGCAACCATAGGTTATATTAAATGATTTTAATAAATGAAAGACATCATTACTGAAGCCAATTCCATTAGTTTCAAGCAAAGAGCTAACACAACACTCGAAACGTAATACAATACATACACACACCAATTTTACCAAATTCAATCCTGAAGGAAATATGTATAGTTCCGCAATAATCTAATAATCTTATAATGCATAAAGTGAGCCAGCAGATAAACAATTATGTGGTCACAGCTTCATTATGAGATAGTTCAACTAGAATTTAGTATCTCAAGCTACTCGCTCTATTTCTCTCTCTCTCTCTCTCTCTCTCTCTCTCTCTCTCTCTCTCACAAACAAAAGTAAACTTGCACACACATAAATACTTTACAGTAAATTTAAGAACATTGAATTTTACATATTTTTGCATGACACTTATAACAACTTTACTACTTACTAATTGAGCCTCCTCCAAAACCCTTTCACAACTTCACTCATTAACAGTCATCCAATGGTTAGAAAAAATAAGACTGTTTATTGTCTGCCCTCACTTCAAAAATATGGTGTTTAGTAAATTTAAATAAAAGCTATCTGCAAGGAACCCTAAACTAAAAAAGAAATTGAAGCTTAGTGTAAACCAAACCTCTTATAATTCTGAAAAAGTAATATTTTTTAACCCAAATAATATACAATGGTCATAATGTGTCAGATATGTAATAGTTCCACAAATATTCTTGGATTACATAATTGTCAATGAAATAATAATAGTTTTGTAAATTTATAAATTTTTCACAAACAAGAGTTAAGAGTGTCAAAAATAAAGATTAAGAATTTCTGTTTGATTAAATGTTAAGGGAATTAAAATAAGTAAATTTGCAGAAAAAACCTGGAGTAAAGAAATTTTATCTTAAGTCCTGATTAAACAGATGCTATTTTTATATCATATGATAAACAAATGTAATTAATAATTTTGAATCTAAAATAATCTATGGCTACGGGAAACAAATCCTTTATTTTTATCTTAAGAATCTCCTCTCCCCTTCTTAATTTTATTGCAATCCATATCTTCACATGCTATAATTTAAGGAATATTAAATATATAAACCTTGACTGATAAATAACTAAACCAAAAACTAAATTATTTATTTCCTCTCTGCTTTGATTTCTTTAAAATTAACAACCATATAATAAATACTAAGTGCTTTTTGTAAATATTCATTATCCATTGTCTGTACTAAAATAATACAGCCTTAATAAATTTAAGATTTTGAAGAGCTTAAAAATGGCTTTAAAAAAAGTATATTTCTTATGCCCTACCCACCATTCACAGTGACTAACTAATAAATCATTTATAAAAGATTTAAAGAAGCATTACTCCAATGCACAAAAATAAGGGCTAAGACATTGTGAATTTGTCACTATTGGAACAACTCTTACTGTATTTTATAGTCTAATAAAGGCCACAGTAGAGGCCTCTCACAGTCTTCTCCCCAAGAAGGTAGGAATTATAAATATGCGAATAAACTATTAAAAATAAACTATTTTAATTGTATCCTCAGATTATAAATTTCTGACTGATAATAGAGCAAATAATGCATGTTTAAATTTTACTAGATTTACAATGTTTTATATGTTCACACCAACTTAAATTCTTGTGATTAATTACTCCAAGGTATTTCAAGAATTTAATGTTTTATCCTTCCTAGCTGACACAACTGGTTGAACCCCTTCCCATTTAGAAAGATCGTGAGCCACTTAAGAAATATCAGTAAAAAAAGTAGACTCCATCCATTTCATAGAGCCCTCTACATTTATCAGAAAAGTGACCATTTGAAGAATTGAAAGCAGAAGAGGAAGGATCATGAAGACAATCATTATTTTACACCGCTCCATCCTCTTAATAAATTCTGATGGATATTGAATGATGTTGAGTTCATTATAAAGTAAAAGCTTACAAAATAGGAGGGGGATAAACTGAAATGTCAAGGGCAATAAAAAAAATTGTCTTTCTTAGCAGCAGGCATAATATTTAGTTTAGAGGAAGAAATAAGGATAAGTATGAGGGATTATGTGATCTGGAATGTTTAAATATTTCACTAATTAAGATACTGAAGAATTCGTTTAGCTTAGGTAGCTTCTGGTGATGGACTTTTATTAAGATAAAGACTGGTTAATTAATAAATTTTCTTCTAATATCTTATCTATCAGTGAGCTGGTCAGAGAGTAGCAGAAAAAAAATTTGATAAATTAAAGAAAATTCAATACAGTTTCTTTATGAAAAACTGTTTGACTTGGTAATCTTTATACTCACTTTTTTTCCTAAGCCAAATTGGATGGTAAAGATTAAAACACTAGTTTAATTTTGCATTGGTTGGGAATAAAAAAATAAGCTAGTAATTGTTAACATGGTTTACATCTTTTCTTAAATAATGGTTAATAACTACAGTTTTTAGAACTTTGGGAAAAATACCAACTTCAAAACTGAGGTTTGGGATACTAGATTATCTCAGGGATCTAAATCCTAAATAATTTTCAAATGCAACTAAACTGTTTAGTTTATTAACATAGTAATATGTCATTTGAAGTAGCAAAAAAGTTTTTATTTTATTCTTATTCTATTATATTGAAAATAATAAACCAAAATTATTTAAATAATTACTTTAGTTGTGGTATTTAATCCTAGCTTTAATTATAACTAATTTTTAATTCTAACTCCCTTGCATTTCTTGCACAAAATTATTTAACTATAAAATACACAGGAAAGTAATTAATATAATTTTTGGATATGGTAAAATTATATATTATAGGGTTAAAGAGAAACAAAACATTTCTGAAATCGCCCACTTAATAATACAGTACTTTTCTTGAGTTATTTAATAGACCTCAGAGGATTAGTTATATAATAGTAAATTAAGAATGAAATGGGACACAATTTATATATAAAATAATAATAAATAAGACAATGACAAGAAAAATATAAATACAATATACATTTTTCATCAAGAATCGAAAAGTGATAAAACTATTTAAGTGGAGAGTTTTTTGACCATAGATATTATTATTAGATGATTTTAGTTATGGTTCGGTTAAGGTAGATCCAAAAAAATACAAATTTAAAAAAAGTGTATTTTTTTAAAGACTATCTGCCAAATTTACAATACACTTTTTTTTAAATTTGTATTTTTTTTTTATCTACCTTGACTGAACCCCAACTAAAATCCTCAAATAAAACTATTTAAGGTTTATTAAAAAAAGGAAATGATTATTTAAAAAATTAAAATACACTTTTTGTTGGATGATTTTATTGAAGGATCATAAATATAAAGAAAAATAAAAAAGAAAAGTTTCAATGAATATTATACTACATATTTATAATAATTATACAACATAAGAGGGAAAAAAATATAAAAATAACTATACAATCAATAATTTAAGCTAAATTTTTGGCAGTTTCGTATGACTAAGCAATGCTTTTTGGTAACGCAATTGCAGTGACAAATATTACACCTACTTCACATAAATGAAATTGATATACACTTAAAATAAATTGTGAAAACAAATATTAAAAAATTAAATAAATTAAAAGGGAATATCGTGCAGTTCAAAATTTTTACACTTATCAACAACTTTTAACAACTGGACGAATTTCTGTAGATAAAACACATCCTTACAATTACTTCTGCAAGTACCACAGAATAAGTGTTGCATCATGGAAAAAATATATATTTATTTGTCACAAAGAGGATTAAAAAATTAATTCTTTGCTTAACTTACAGCAACACTATTCTGATAAAATGTCAATTTCATAGGACAGTCATGCCATATATGGATCATGATTAAAACTGATTACACACTAAGATAAGTCTAACACACTTTTCAAGTAGATTTTTTTTTCCAAATATAAGTTATTTTTATGATTTATTTTTTTATTTATACTTTACATTATATATTGTAATCCTAAATGAATGCCTAAAAGACATTCCGAAAATATCTTGAAACTATGCATAAGGAGGGGGGGGGGGAATCTAAATCTAAGAACGAAGAAGGGGATTGGTGCAAAGAAGACTCCTAGAATGGAGCACCCCGAAGCAAGGCCCCTTCTCCCCATCCTACTGCCCTAAGCCTAGTGCCAGTCTTCAAGGCCCTCGGGAACATCACAGAACCATTGACTCTCCTCAGGAATGTCTAAGGCAAAAGTTACCTTTGAAATATTGTTACATCGCATACTAATAGAGATAATTATAATAATATCTATTCTAAACTGAAAATAAAACACCTTCGCTACATCCTGTTTATATCAATAATAGAAAGAGATAATTAAGATATAAATACAACAAATTTATAAAAGACCATAAGTTCAAAACTATTTAAGTAGGAAAATATCCAGTTGCTGAATATAGTTAAGTTTTTCTTTTAATGGAAAGTGTCACTAAGTTTTCAGTTTCTTCAAGGGTAATTATAGTACAAAGAATAGAAGTATATTTACAAATACTTTAGTATTTGGAAGTATTTTCATTTTTATTTTACAGAACCTTCAGAATAAATTATTCAATTCATATTAGTACTCTTTAATTGAAACTTTACTATTTTAAATATCATTAACAATATAATAAATACTAATTGATTTACTTAAGATATAATGCCAATAATCACAAAATAATTTTATACATTATTGGTATGATTTTTAAATTGTCGAATTTAAGGACACTGACTAATTAATTAGGCCTTACAGGAGTATAATTTCATATTATTAATAAGAATAGGTTACAAATGTGTTTTAGATATAAACTGTGTTCAGTAATGTTAAAATTAAAAAATCAAATGATATTCCTTCTATTAAAACAACATTTCTCTCCTCAATTTATTGCATGTAATATTTTACTAGAAGACCATAGCTTAAAATAAGAAATTTATTATTATTCATAAAGGGTTAAATAATTTTTTTAAAGCTATAAGCCAAGTGATGGTATTTTGATGCCTAAATCATCCTGTATTCATTTCAATTTAAGGCACACTTTTTATTGGTGATTGATTACCATATTTCTTTGATGAAAAGTCATATTTATCATACAATGAATAATTAAACAGATTTTATGAATATTGAAGCATGGATAACCTTTCATTGATCTACATAATTATAAATTAAATACAAGATTGTAAGTAATAAAAAAAATTGTTTTGCACATAATTTTCTTATGAGCAACACTTTTTCACTATAAGAGTTGGACTTATTACTTTTCAAATGTGTGTGTGTGTGTGTGTATACAATGTGTGAGTTATCCATCAGGTTATCAGACAGAATTTGTAGATCACTGATGATTTTGATCAAATAATTTTGTACAATTATTTAGTGTAGGCCAATATTTTGAAAATATATTTTCTCTTCTTCAGGAGTGAATACACACAAAAAATTGTTTTTAATTACAATTTAGATATGATTACTAATTATAAAATCACTAAAACTATCATGAAACATTTACTATTTACTAAATATACCCCATTGATATGGGGTAGGTTACATTAGTTAGGTTTAAAAGGTTTAGGTGTAACCATTAATACTCTGAAATTTCACAATAATAAGAACAAAAAATGTTAAGGTTACTTAATCATATCAAAATTGAAAAAAAAAAATTGTTTGTGTATTTTATTTAATATGCCCTGAAGAAGAAAAAATATGTTCTCAAAATATTGGCCTAGACAAAATAATTGTACAAAACTGTTTGACCAAAAATCCTCAACAATCTACATACTCTTCATAGAAAATTAAACACTCCCAGCTGTGATATAAATAATAACAGGAGGAAGAAAAAGTGCAGTAAATACACGAAAAAAAAATTACCATGAGTAAAATTTTTGGAGAGATTTCTTGCCCTTTGTTAGTGGAGTAGTGAAGGTCTCTCTTCACTCCTCACTGATGAAGGGTGAGAAGTCTCCCTGAAAATTTTACTCATTGTAATTTTTTCTTTTTAAGTGTTCACTACAATCTTCCTCCTGTTCTTATTTATTATATATATGTCGCGAGTGTTTCAATGTGTATATATAATGCAATTTTTAAGAAGAGGGCTGAGAAATAATTCTTCGATGATGTATTCGCCCAGCTTTTCATAAAAGCAAANATATATATATAAACAACGAATAGTTCCTCTTAAATGCATTTAAATTAAGCGAATGAAAATTAAAATAACATGGTATAGAATTGTAAAATATTTGTCGCTAAAATGAACATTAAAATTATATCTGTCAGAACAAGTAACAAGATTGGACAATTTATTAGATTTTTCTGGGAGAAATTGAAAATGTGTCCATGATCTTTAATCTATAAACTTGTCTTAAATTTAAAAAAAAAAAAAATAAATAAATTCCTATTTTGACTTGCCCGTCAATTTAGATTCATGGCTCTGCCAATAAATATTTGTATTTCAAATAAAATTGTAATCCATGCAACATTGAGACCATAGTCCACTCTTATGAATTTGATATGTATATTTTGCAAAAGATACTTGAATTTAAACAAAAAAAATAAAAATTAAGATTTGATTTATTCTAACACAGGGAAAACGTCTTATAGTCAAAGGAACATGGTAAGTCACCAATATTATTTATTTTATTTTTTGTGGCACAACATTAAAAATTCTATGAGAGAAAACCTCTCTTAACAATATTACAAGAATGAAAGATAGGAAAGCAATGTTGATATGACAGTAACATTAGTGCAGTGACAATGATATAATAATAACATCATCAAAAGCAAAATATCAAACTTTCATATAACTGACACGGGGTTTCCATCCCAATTTAGGAATATCCTATATTTTGGAATTCATACTGGAATAGAAATAACTTATTCACATTAGTTAAACATAAATTAAAAGAAGGGCATAGATATTTCTCCTCTATTTACTAATGAAAGATTCATAAAAAAAATGTCCATAAAAAAGCAAACAACTTAGTGAAAAGTAGTGAAGTTAATAAAACTTAAAAAAATTGTTCCTAAACAGTTATTCATGTGATTCAAACTTTCTTAATTAATTCTAAAACAAAAAAAAAAAAAAAAATCTTCTTTGCTTAACTTACAGCAACACTATTCTGATAAAATGTCAATTTCATAGGACAGTCATGCCATATATGGATCATGATTAAAACTGATTACACACTAAGATAAGTCTAACACACTTTTCAAGTAGATTTTTTTTTCCAAATATAAGTTATTTTTATGATTTATTTTTTTATTTATACTTTACATTATATATTGTAATCCTAAATGAATGCCTAAAAGACATTCCGAAANAAAATTAAAGACAAATAAATCAAATAGATTACTCCAATATAATAAATAAATAAAATTCATAAATAAGCTACTAACCAAAATAAAAGACTGTTAGACTGGAAGAAAAATTTAACTATATTTAAATACAATAGCATTTCATTTTTCTAGACTCACCCAGAACATGATTTGTATAATAAAACAATTATTATAAATGATAATATTTCATGTCAATATAAAGACAGGCAGGCAAAAATTAAGATAAATTTAATAGATTATTTTTTTCAATGGCATAATTAACGTTGACAATTATTATTGAGTGAATATGTCACATATTAATTTGTACAAAATTAATTAGTTAATTAGTAATTAATTATTGGCCACAGTGATCAATAACTTCATATTCAGGAAGTATTTTTTTTTTTTTTTTTGAGAAATTCATTTCCAAAACCAAGTCAAAATTTTAAGTCACTCATTTGTCGATATTTACCTCTACAGGATCTTCTTATTTTGGAGGAGCTAGACTCTGGCTTAGGATTTGGACCAATCTATTGAATATATATTTTATTCCGATTATTACAATTAAATATTTATATAAAATCATGCAACTATCATCTTTTTTAAAAATTGCTGTGTAAACAAGCAGTTAGGTTTTTTTTTTAAATTGTACTTTTGTTTTTGTAGGATGAAGCAGTTATTACACAGTAAAGGAGAGTTTGTTGACCCTAGATATTATTCTAAGATGATTTTAGTTGGGGTTCGGTCAAGATAGATCCAAAAAACACAAATTTAAAAAATGTATTTTTTAAATAAAGGATTATCTGCCTTTATTTAAAAAATACATTTTTAAATTTGTGTTTTTTGGATCTACCTTGACCGAACCCCAACTAAAATCATCTTAGTATTACACAGTAAATTTTATTTTTATTTTTAGTGCATTGGAACTTGGAATACAACATAATAATAGTATACATAAAGTAAATTAATCAGTTTGAGTGAGGAAAGTATTATCCTTACTTGGGATTGAATATAAAAAATATTCAAAAACATTTCATGAAAAAAAAATTATTGATATAATTAATAATGGTTTTGCTAAAATTTGTATGTTAAGAAATATAAACATTAAGTGACTGGTGGTAGGAATGCAGGATGACCATAAATACAACAAAAATAAATGTTTTCTTTAAATGATGAACTATTATTTAGAAAGATTATGAGTATTGTTTTTACTTCGACCAAAAATATTTTTAAATACTAGTCATGGACATTAGAAGATCACAAAATAATACAAAACAAATATATACCCATTTGTTTTGTACATTGTCAACCTCATTACAACTTAATAATTTTAGCATTAGTAGAAATCTGAGAAAAGTCATTACAAATTACAAAATTAGTCTAGCTGAGCTTCATAAAACAAATATTTATCTGAATTAAGGTCTGCCTGTGAAAATTTTAAAATTTATTCTAATAATTTAATTCCAATCATGTCTGGGGCAGTATACATTTCTAAAAGAACTATAAAACAATAATAAAAATAATATTAATAATAAAATACCTAATTAAATATAAGTATGTGGACTGGTGTAAATCTCACCCAAACATAAAGGAACATTAAATGCCACATTTACCACTTCTCAAGGAGGGGCAAATTCAAGATCAGAGCTAATTGTTCCCGAGGGGTATTCAATTAAAAATGAAGTACAAGACTTCATGACCTTTCAAGTAGTGCTTCCAATCAGGCTGTTAAAAGCAGAGCCTTAATCACTTGTGCAGTCATATGTAACAAAGTGCTACTAACTAGCATTTAATTAAATATGTTTGATTATTTTGAGTATCTTCAGATTACAAATTTGATGGTTTAATAATGGGATTCTCAATTTCCCATTTTACAGCCTACTGCATAACCATGAATATGAGAATTCTTATTAACCTTCAGTGGCCACTCTCAAATGTTTTGCTATAATTGATATATTTCCTAAAAATCCCAACAATCTACCTAGTACTCATACATGTTAGAGTAGATTTGCTCTGGCATATCTCTTCCTAATTACTGAAAAATCCACAGCCAAAACTTATTTCCCTAAGAATTATTTTGAATGATATCAAATACGGTAACAAGTATGATTATAATACTGGTATAAATCTAAAATTCACTTGCCATCAGGCACATTAATTATAAGCAAACTAAATTAAATGGCTGGATCCAGAGTTGGCTCCAAGCTGCCTGAGATCTATACATTAAATCATAATAAATAAATCACTTACAAAAACATAACATAAATAATATTATACAAATATTTCTCGGTCGTTGTAGTCCTGGTTAAAAGTGAGTAATGAGGACAAAAGTACCTCAAGGATAGTGCAGCGGCAAGAATTGACTCCCAGATGGCTGGCCTAGAGGAGGGTACTGTGCTGCTGACTCCTCAGGCCTTTCTCCCTAAAACATAATCAATGATATTTAAGGTCTATGGAACTAAAAATATCTTCTCCTTCAGTCATTGTTAGTAAAAATTCAGTGTTAAAAGAAAAAGTCAATCCACAAATTTAAAATTAACAGAGATAAAGTAGAAATTAAGAAACTGCCTTTGACTAAGTTTCTGGGTTTTATAGTTGATGAAAATCTTAACTTGAAAGCTGATAGTTGCTCTTGACAAAAAATTAAAAATGGCATATAACATATTTCAAAAGCAAACATAAATGTACATTGTATATAAACAAATAAGAATTATAATTAACTTAAATTAAGTAAAACTATATAAGTTATTCCAGATCAATAAATTAACTTATTAATAATTCTAATACTTCAAAGAATAAATTTGAAATTATATTTAAGCTACAGAAAAATGGCACTCTTAATCTTGGTTTTTACATTTCATAAATATATTTCATGTTAGATAGTAGCTTAGTATCTAACATGAAATATTCCGTAAAACAGAAAAGACGTTTCCACAAAATAGATATTTTGATACAATTTTCACAAGAAGAAAAGGAATAAAATGAAGGGAATTATAACAAATAGAACTAATTCATTCAAACAAATTATTACACAGTTGTGCATTAACACTAACCCACACAAAAATAATATATAGCAGTCTCATTTATAATAATAAATACCTACTTATGCTAGAGTGGAGTTTCCTTCCGCCATTGAAAGCTGTTGGAGGGAGTTGCCGAATTGTTGTTCCCCCAACGACCAGCTGCAAACTCGAGCCCATTTCGTATTGCAGGCACTATTCGCAATGCTGGGTTTGTCACTATCCCGTTCCTTTTGGGCTTTGATGACCTGGGGGTCAGCAGGGAAATTATTCTAAAATGGTCAAAAAAAATATTGAATAAGTGCAAAGCAATCAACTTTTTTTGTGAAAAATACCTCTTCAATAAAAGTAAGTAAAATATTGAAAGTAAATATTAATAAACCAATAACTAATGTAATGTAATGAATTTAGACTTAGGAATACTAATTAAATTTTTTTTTCAATCAATGAAACTTAACCTCTGTCCCCCAAATACATCTCATGAATAGGAGGTGTGCCTTCTCAGTTCTTACCAATGCATTAATTACATAATTGGTATTCCAATCTCTCCACAGTACTTATTCCACGGAATTTATTAATTTATTTAAACTAATAATACATAATATTTCTTTATTTACTCAACCTTCCTTTCAATTTAGGGTTCTGGAGAGAGCAGATAACTGTAAAAACTCTAGGCTATGCTAAGCACTCATGGCACAAGTTTACTTTTCCATAAGTACTTGCAGCATCAGGATTGAAAGACCTAAACAAAATCTATTCTGCTAATCCAGCATCCCTAATAAGCAATCTAATTATAAATTATTATTTTCTTAGGACATAAAAATATCCTAAAAAAATTAGGTTTATTTCATAGAATTATAAATTAATTTTTTTTAATCCTTAGTTTTCACTAGACTATTCAGAGATAAGCCAACTAAATATTTTCAGACTTCTAATTCAGAGTAATGTACTCAGTAACTAACTTGGACGTAAAAAAAAATCTTCTGCCCCTTTGATCACATGTTGTCTTAGTTCATGAATTTTACTATTTTGTCTTTTTTATCATTATGATCAATAATATTATATTTCTAAAAATACTTGACCCCCCCCCATTATTAAGTCAATTATTCAGGGTAAAAAGAAAAGAAAAGATTTTTAATGTGATTTTTTTTTATTAATATAACTAAAGAATTCAATACAATCACTCTTGGCTGAATGAATGACCTTGGTTAAGGTGGTCAAAGCAACTCAGCCCCAAAAAGAAAAAACCAAATATAGGCATTGCTGAACATAATCGCCTGAAAGAGATAGTATAAGTGTGAAAAGAGGAAATTTTTTCTTTACCGCTCTCTTGTTGGTGATGTTTTGTTATTCCCAAGGATGATTCTCATATGAGTATCTCTTGAGAAGTGATCATCTAAAAGAAAAGAAAGAAATATGTGAGTATACAAAAGCCAATATTACTTCTGAATTCCTACAGATGAGAGTAATCTATTTAAAAATCGAATCACTTAATTTCATAGAAAAATTAACTTAATTTTCATTGGAGATTATTGTTAACAAAAGTTGATTTAAAAAGATAACTTACTGCATGGATTCTGTGGGCTGGTAGGAGGTGAAGCATATATGGGGCTCGGAGGCTGGGACTGGAGAGGGCTTAGTACCTTAGACCTCCTCGAACAATGCTCCAGTTGCTGTGTGAATGACAGCTGACCCTTGAAACATAAAACATATCTATTCAAACAACTAATAGAATAACTTTTACAAATTTTATTTAATATTCAAGCAACTTAAATTTTGACTTGAAAAGTGCTAAAATTTTAGGACTGGATTAGCTATTTTCTTAAGACAATTTTATTCTTTTATAAAGGCATTTTTCATAAAATCTTATTCATCTTAGTTCATAAAGTCAAATCTTATTTTATGAAATCATAGTTCATTTATAATGCCCTTCATTATATAAAATTGCATCAATGTTATTTGTAAATCATCAAGACTCCCAGCACAGTCATTTAAAAGAAAAAGGAAGGACCAAACTTTTAAAATCCTCTATTAAACTTTTCAAGTTTATTAATCAAATTATTCCTTATTCCTCATCTCATGTAAAATAGTTCGTAAACAACTTATGTGGTCAAATTTTGTCAAAACGAGAATAAATGAGATAGGATTCATATAGGCTCAAGGGGTAATACATATTAAGGATGCATTAATTTTCGACCCACAGCACACTTTAGAAGGTATGAGGTCAGCACACTGTTCTGGCTGCCAGATTTTTTTTCTTATTCAATCAATAATGCTTCCCCATTAAGGCTGAGGGTTTTCCTAAATGCACACCAGGAATCCTCTATGTCATTACAAACAGTGGCACAGAAAAAAATTAACTGTGCACTATGAGCATTGAACCGGGGACCTCAGGAGCCCAGTACCTTAACAAAGTACCACTATGTCTCATAAAAGATCTTGACATGGATCAATTATTTCATGCTGAACTTGGTGAGCAACATTTAACTCAAATATACATCTAAATATCCCTTGCTTAATAGACTGTTTATTGAATTAGTCCATACAAAATTATTATACACTGCAGATAATGAGTACTCACACATATATATTTATAAATACATAAATAATGTATTTGAATTCAAATAACATTGAAATTTATAGGCCTCAGTGGGACTTCAATCCATGCTTTCCCATCACTAGAAAGTGCGGACTTCTGCACCATGTGAACCCTGCAGTGTTAGAAATTTCTTCTGGGAGGCCTCTAAGCCTTCCAAGTGAGCAAATTAACTGGCAGGAAGCAGATTGAAAGTAGTTACTATTTTGAGGACTGTTTCAGTCTATTCCTACTTTCATTTTGCTAAAAATAGTCATTATAAACAGAATGGTTTGAAATGTGTACAACACCTAACGAAAGACTGTATCAAACCAGTAACCAGCCCTACATTATGAGCTAAGTGTGTGAAGCACTATCCAGCAATTGACTAACATTAAGAAAAGAAGAAAATGAGATCAGCTTGAGAATAAGGAATTTATTCATTTTTTAAGAAAATAACTTATAACTCTTTATTTAAAAAAAAAAATTATTCTGTATATATTTCATACACTATAATTTCTGATGGGGTGCATAATAATAGTCCTTGCTCATCTATCCCGGGACGTAACCCGTCCTCAGAGAGGAGCCCAGGTTAACCCGGGATAGACTATCCAGCACCCATTTTCTCCTTATCCTAGAATAAGAAGGAGACTAGGCAGGAAGTCAAGGAGGGAGTGAGAGGGGGGGGGGGGATGCCAATGCATTCACTCCCTTGATATTTTAACTAAACTGGCAGGAGTAGGTCCCTTAGCAACCTCCTTTTGAGGCGTCTAGAGGGTGATCGGGATGAATGTGGGATGCCAGGGAGAGGACTAGAGGATTTGGATGTCCTCGGAGTTTTGTGTGGAACTTATCAAACCTGGAGGGGATGAGCTCGGAAACAAAAGGTACTTGCAGGTCAGAATGGATGGTTTTATTGGATACGTAGGGAGGAGTGTTAAGGATTGTGCGAAGGACTTTGGACTGGAACCCCCACAATTCAAAACCATATGTCCAGATAGGTCTAATTAATGTTTTGTAAAGAGTTATTTTGTTTCCTATTGTTAATCTAGACCTGTGGTTCAACAATCTGTAGAGCTGTCCAAAGCGTCTGTTTAGTTCTTGTCTCTTTGTCTGTAAGTGAGTCTTCCAGGTTAGTGCGTGTCTAGGTAGAACCGAAAGTAGCGGACTGTCGGAAAGAGAAAATAATAATTGTAAATTTTATTAAAATAATCTGAATTATTATTAATGAAAAGAACCTTTCCAATATAAAATTTAAAAAATACTGTTATTCATCATTTCTAATTTTTAATGTTGAAATAAATGTATTATTATTGTGAAAAATGATAAATTGTACATAACTTTTTTGATTATTTCTTGTATCCCTAAATTATATCATTAGATCACACATATACTAGTCGATAACACAATACACATATTTATACACAACCCACATGCATGTACGCACAAATGCACACACTGACACATAAATTGTGCATTTACAAACTCAATACAACTTGTTTTTGACCTGGGATCATTGAATATGGAGGAATATTCTTTAATTATAGTCATAAAAATAGCCTCAATGGCAACATTCCTTACAAAACTCAAATTAACTTTAAAAATCAATATTTTCAAGGTGATTTCTTAACAAGTAAAATAACAGTAAATCATGGTCATACATTATTTCTGCAACTAAAGAAAATTGATGTGTATGCTGCTTCGATGTGCACAGAGTTTTAAACATTCCTTTTATTATTATTAGCATTTAACAGAGAGATAAGTTCTATGTTTATAGTTTTAAAAAAATATGAGAAAAGGTGTTACCTGTGTGTCCTTGTGTGAGCTCCTGGTACTGTTGGTGAGATTGCTGCTGTCACTAGAAACAAGAGATCTGCGTTTACCCGTCATCTCTGGGGAATCCTGAAGGCTGGGTGCACTCGGGCACAAGATACTACCTGAAGTATATAAAACTTCTGTTAAACATTGATTCATATAAAGTTGTTTTTTTGTTTTTTTTAAAGGAAAATTTAGAGAACAAACACAAAAGATTAAATGATAAATTAATAAAATAAAATACCTGTGCTTTGTGTGTGAGTATATATATATATATATATATATATATATATATATATATATTGTAATCAAGAACAGGTGGGATATAGAGTGCAGTGCACACACAAAAAGAAAATATTTCAGGCATTGCACATTTTCCAATGGAAAAGCAGGACAAAAATTGTATTGAAGCAGGAAAATCCTGCTTTTTACATGGGAAAATGTACTATGCCCCTAAATATAAAAATTAATAATCACAGAGCATCCTGATCAGAACTACAGTCCCAAATAAATGTCTGAGTTCAGTCATGAAAATCAAATCTTGGTGACTCGGCTTCCCCTCTCGCCTTCATGATAGCTCTGAAGATGGCTTACAACATAAGCCAAAATGTTGGCAGATAATTTTAAAAATACACATTTTTAAAATTTGTATTTTTTTTTGTGGATATACCTTGACCAAACCCCCAACAAAAAACATCTAATAATAATATCTATATAAAGTGAAAAAACTCTCTATTTGAACATATAACATAACTTGGGGTGTTCCTAGAATGTCTAGCTCTACACATATCAGTCATGAAAATCAAATCTTGTTGACAAGACTTCCCCTCTCGCCTTCATGATAGCCCTGAAGATGGCTTACAACGGGAGCCCAAACGGTGATAGATAATTTAAAAAATACACATTTTTTTAAGTTTATATTTTTTAAAAATCTACCTTGACAAACAAAAAACAAAAAACGTCTAATTTGGGCCATTTATATTATACATTATTATTACGAAGAGCGATAAAATATTTGGTAATAATTTTTTAAAAGAAACAAACACAGAATTTTAATTACTATCAAACAAAATACCGTCCTTGACTGTAATATGGCTCATGATTTTTATATTGCATATTGATTTGAATATTGCATCATATTCACCATGACTGAAGCATATCTGAAAGGCTTCTTTCAGGAGGGAATTTAGCTGCTGTGCTGTGGCCAAGAATGGTGAGTTGTAATGAATAATAGAGCCATTTTTTCTGGTACCTTTCTTCAATATTATCGTAAACATTCAGAATAAAATTCTGAGTTGACAGTAGAACTGTACTGTCCCCATTTTAACATTGGCTAGTGAAAATACAACAGTACAAGAATGATTACAATTTTGAACAGAAAAATGCACTGTTGCTTTTCATAGACATTGTATTGAGGCATACATTTTATTTAATAAGACCATACATAGAATTGGGTCGCCGTTTCTGAAGATTTGAGGTAAAATGTATCTGGGTAAAATTAATGATTACATTTTGTGGACAATTAAAATTTATAAACAAAGTGATTATTATTAATAAAGAAAACCCAACCCAAATGAAATAACATCAACAGAATAAACTAATGATAGCTGTTGAAGGTGCCTTGGGAGGAATGATACTGAATGTATTCCTGGTTACTTCAAGGGTCATGATTCACCTGCTGGTTGTATATTTTAAAGTTCAACTCAATGAATGAAATAGGCTGGTTACTCTTACCTCTCTTCTAATTCCTTATCTGCATGAACTGATGATTCTCTACTAGTACATTTTTACTTCAGTATAGAAAGAAGCATACAAATTTGTTTTATTCAATGAAGAAAATCATTGAGCCATTACTCAGAGACATGAAACCTGCCTGGTAAGAGGTGACACGGTTGTTTTAGAACCCTTGACCAACTGGGCAGTCTGTGGTATACTGGTAGAGGCAACTACGGATGGTGAGGGGCCAGTATTTAGGTCTAAAACCCCTTCTCCTTAAATGGCTAAATTAGAATTTTTTCTGGAGAAGTTTTTCCAAAAAGAGACTTTAAAAAAGTAAGAAACAAACTGCAGCAAACTAGCTATTGCCCCTCAGCAAGAGAAGATCTTAATAATTACAAGTATTAAACCCTCTTCTCCAACTCTTGACTTCACAATAGTTGATATTCAGGTCTCTGGACATGGATCAATCATCTTAAGTACTCAGTCATTGTTGACTATTAAATAAAATAAAATAATCACCAGCAGTAGTAAAGGAAAATAAAGAGATGAATGAATGGTACCATTATGGACAGGGAGAGTAGCAGGAGGTTGAAGGCTAGAGGTAGCCTGCTCAAGCAGCCGGACTACGGACTGATGGCCAGATTTGGCAGCAACTCGAAGTGCATTCCTCCCACATTGGTCACAGTGGTTTGGATCTGCACCTACTGACAGTAATACTCGTACACACTCCTCATGTCCTTCCTGTGCTGCAATACCTACATACCAACAAAAAAACCAAACATATTTTATGAATATTTTTTCATTTTAAATAGCTTATATGCACTTACAGGGAAGTAATTAAAACTATTATAAAAGTATAAAATAAGATAATATTTTAGTTAAAGAATGGGATGAAAAATTAAAAGGTATTGAATAAGTGGGGATAATAGAATGAAAATTAATAACTTTATTTGCGTACATGAATTTTATTTTCACTCTTAATTTCATATTCAATTATTTAAATTATTCACAGGAATTTTAAAGTGGAATAAAAAAAAAAATATACTTTTTGAAGCCATAAAATCAATGAACCCATTAATTTTAAAACAATGATTAAACTGTTATAAAAAGTATTAATTTTTACTGAGCTAGTAAAGAAACAGTTATAAAAAATAAAATGGAATATAAATAATAATGAAGTTGATAAGAATTCTATATTATCAAAGAAAAGAAAAGAAAAATTTATTATTTCTTGCAATTTTTAGAATAAAAACTTTTGAGGGAAGAGATATAAATAATATGTAATTTCCATTGTTCAAAATTGTAAAGACAGAAACTACTTTTCTATTCAGATGGAGTTCTTCCTGATTTTCAGCAGGAAAACTTTCACTGATAAGGAATGTAATTAATCTTCTTGCTCTTGTAGAGGTAGCTGATACACTATCTATCTGCCCTGCCTATGCTGCCTATTACAGTTGCTTTTTTCATCATCAAGCCATAACCACTTTATGGCCCACTGTTTACAGAAATACATGGAAAGAGACTATCTTTAGGGGCGCCGGGATAGCTCAGGGGATCCATACGGGTCTCGCAATCCTGACGTCGCGGGTTCAAATCCCGCCCAGGTCAATCTTTTATTTATAATATAGAAGGTTGTCCTGAGCCATGGGTGTTTAAAATAGGGTGGCAACCTGTAGATAGCCCCTCCCCCAATGACCCTTAGTGGTTGCAAGGGAGGCTAACACAGAAAAAAAAAAAAAAAAAAAAAAAAAGAGACTATCTTTGGCAAAAGAAAGATAAAGAATATTCTAATCTATGAAATTATAAATATGAATGTACCAAGTGCAGTGGCACCCTGGTTGCAGGTGTCATCAGCCCTAGCCCCATTTTCAAGTAAGTGGCGCACAACTTGAGCATGTCCCTGCCATGCTGCTGAGTGCAGAGGGGTTCGTCTCTCATTGTCCACAGCATTAGGGTCTGCTCTTCCTGCTCCTAACAGAAGAGCCACCATCTCAACATGCCCCTGCCAAGCACTAACGTGAAGTGCACTCCGACCCTGGATAATAGATATAAATGATTTTAGCAAAAAATTATAATAATATCAATTTATTTGTTTAGGAATTGAAATGATAAATATTATTGCTATTTGTATTTTTAATAGTACCTCCAGATCTCTGACTTCCACATCGGCGCCTCCAGGATCAATAAGAAACTCTGCCATTGCAAGTCTGTTCTCCAAGGCAAGAATGTACAACGTACTCCGACCATCTGCATCTTGAGCATTTACATCAGCCCCATAAGACAGTAGTGCCCGTACAACACTCTGATGACCTTGCAAGGCAGACAATCTGGAAATAAAATAAACCTATTATGTACCCTAAAAGTAAGAGTAATCTAAAACAGTTACAGACTATCAGAAGAGGTGACAGGATCATACCTCAGAGCAGTTGTGCGATCATGGGCCCGTTGGTCAACATCAGCTCCATGTTCCTCCACCAGCTCACGTACAAGCTGGGTGTGCCCTTCTTGGGCAGCTAACATGATTGGGGCTCTACCTTCATTGTCAGTGACCGTAGGACGAGCTCCTGCCAAGCAAAGTGCCCTAACCACCTCACAGTGCCCTTCTAGTGCAGCGTAGTGCAGAGCTGACCAGCCACAATTGTCTCGATGTTGCTCATCCATACCTTTTAAAATATTATTTTTGTAATTAAATCAACACAAAGTTTATAGCAAAATAACATGTCATTCATGAAAAAGTAAATGTCAG
The DNA here is from genome assembly GCA_000696205.2 of Oncopeltus fasciatus. NCBI lineage: Eukaryota > Metazoa > Arthropoda > Insecta > Hemiptera > Lygaeidae > Oncopeltus > Oncopeltus fasciatus. The sequence continues at coordinate 127,526 of KZ807910.1, read as the reverse complement.
TTCCCTTCGGCTTTAAAAAATTGTTTAATCGTATGATCTGTAAATGTGAATGTGTATTCATTCATTATTTTTATATGGATTTAAAATACATCATGATTTTTTTAGTATTAATCATTTAGAGGAAATTATTTTCTCTTCATTTGTTCATAGCTCAAGGAAGGATTTACATGGGTACTAGATGAATTAGATAAGATGCAGTTTAGTTAACCCCCAATTCCTATTAGGAATTAAGACAATTTTTATATTTATTTATATATTTTTTTATATTATTTTCATTTTAT
>KZ807910.1:91688-123953 GCA_000696205.2 Oncopeltus fasciatus | reverse complement strand
AAAAAAAAAAAAAAAAAAAAAAAAAAAAAAAAAAAAAAAAAAAAAAAAAAAAAAAAAACCAGATTTCTCTCAAGAAAATCAGGCAATTCATTTTCATAAAATGACAAAACATTTTAAAATTTTCTTCAAATATTTGCTAAACCTGCAAGAAATAAGGCTCATTCAAAATTGTGACCACACATTCACACACTGAACCAGTTCAGGCAGATACACACACACACACACACACACATACACAAACACTTGTCTATAAAGTCTCTGGCATCCATAATTATAAAATAAAGATTCCACACTTAGTTTCTATCTGCAAACCATTACATCAATTCATTGAGGGCTAAAATTTAGAACTATCTATTTGGCTTGTTTTTCTTCTTCATTGTCTTTTAAACTTGTAAGATTCAAAGTCAGGTTTTTAATTAACTCTTATTTAAGTTTATCTTCGATAAATGCAACTGTTGCATAACAAGTCAATATTAACAAGAAATTTTAACAAGTCATTTATATAGTGGGTGAGCAATATAAAATTTGAAGGACCCACTATATAAATGACTTGTTAAAGAAGTCATGTACTGCATGTTTAAAAAAAAAAAAAAAAAAAAAAAAAAAGGAACAGGTAGTGATAGTTTCCCTAACATTAGAAAAATATTTTCCATTATCTTTCAAAAGATCCATCCAATGTCACTTAAGTTGTTAAGGTTTATTATAGAACTAACAAATTCCTAAAAAGAAGATGAATAGAGAATATCTGGTAGTATATATGTTTCAGTCAGCCCAACCATTTCTGCAGTTCTCTATTAAAAACTGAAGTGTTTTAAATATATTAAGTATAAAAACTAGTGTGAAATTACTCAGTTACTCAGAAAAGCTCGAGTCATAAAGTTCTCACTGTTATATAAATTGACAGTAATTTTCATGAAACATTAATTAAATTTAGAATGGTTTCCAATCAAAACTAAAAAAATATAAACAGTGGTTTGACACAAGATTTGAAAGGGAAAAATTCATTCTGATGTGTTTTTGTAGAAATAAAAAAAGGAAATAAAATTTACAACCTTTCTTTTAAACAGTTTTGATAATATAAAATAATAAGTTCCAATGGAGGGTTTTTGATCATAGAGATTATTAGAAGAGGTTTCTTCTTTGGGTTTGGTCAAAGTTGATTCAAAAAATACAATTTTTAAAAAAATGTATATTTTTTATTATCCGTCAACGTTGTGCAGTGTGCTGGTCAAGGAAATCTTTCCTTCATATTTCATAATTTCAAAATTTGCTTTAGTGGCTGTGAAACTTTTTTTCCCAATAACGGCTTAAAATTACAAGAATTTCATAGGACATGCCATGTTTTTTCTTTGAAATAAATAACAAAACTGAGGTTTAACAAGATTAGCAAATGTTGTAAAGAGATTATAAAGAACTGATATATATTAAATAGAATTAAAACACTTACAGTCCTTTGAAATCTTGAATTCGCTAAAACGGTCAGTTTTTTTTTTACCTCTTTACTTTGAATTAAAAGTTTAAAAAGTAATAATCTCTGACAGAAAAATTGAATGTTTTTATTTTATGAAGAGTTTAGGAGTGAAATTTTTAACCATAATTCAAAATATGATGAAATACTAAGATTTAAAACTTTAAATTATTTGTTCTCCAAACAACAGTTAAATCTAGTTTTGTAGAGATGTGTTGTTGGCCTAGCCTACTTTACATTTCATTCACAGTTAAATGTCTTCCTAAACATCTGCATACACCTCTGCACGATTAATGCCTAAATTTTTTTTCTTGAAAAGCCTGCTTAATAAAAAAAAAAAAGATAAATTAGTTTCTTCTCTATGTTATCTAGCTATGTAAATGTAAAATAAGTCCTAGTATATCCTAATTATATCACAGAAACTAATTAGCTTTCGCCATGATTACAATGTATTGCAAAATACATTCTAATAAATTGAACAATATTTACTTGAATATAAAACCTGATTACATTATGAATAATTAATTGTGATATTTAATACAGTATATAAAGCATAAGAGTTTTGTTAACATTTTGTAATGTTGCAAATGATTTATTTCAAAAATTATAATTCTATATAAATAAACATGCACTTGTGTACGAGCATGCATGCACACCCATGTGCCTACTTTTGTGTGTGTGAGTATATGTGTGCATTTCTTTAAGTGCTCACTGATTAAATCAAATGAAATTGGCTTTTTCTAAGTTACTATTTAGTGAATGGTTGATATTGTAGTAATGAAATTTCCTAGCAGTTTCCATGGGTGAAATATGCAAAAAAAAAACTATTAAAAGTTTATTTCAATTATTCTATTGTTTTGAAACATTCTTTATTTTACAATTTTTGGAATTGTTTCTTTTGGCTCAAAAGGTTTCATGTTTTTTACAGAGTAAACATTGCTTGCAATTGGTTTCAAAAATATATGCCAAAACATTCCATTACAATAATAATTATTTAAGAGCCAATCAATTTGAGTGATAAAATGTTTTATTACCACTTCAAATGGTCCTATAAAACCAATGATATTACGGTAATTTTATATAGAAATCACTATCTATAATTATCCTTATTTATTATTAAAATTTATTTTCCACAATTAGTAACTTTTATTTTCAATTTTGTTGCAACTAAAGATAAATGAATATCAAATATTTGTACACAATCAGAGTTTAAAATAAGGGTATTCAATGAAAATGGATAATTGAAAAAATAAATATTCTTATGGTCATCAAAGGTAGGTACTTTCCTTTTGATAAACTCACTATTGTATATCCTATCGAGAATTATGTACATTGTGGAAATTATATTTCAAACATGTTGATACAATTTAAGAGGAGGGATCTCTGCTTAAAAGTCTAACCTTGGTGTACCCCTCACTAGCCGGTACACAGAGAGCTGCTACACTGAGAGCTGTTCTCCCATCATGGTCCTGATGGTTAATGTTAGCTTTGTAATCCAGTAGCTTCTCTACTATCTCAGCATGACCCATGTAGGCTGCAGCTATAAGAGCAGTTCGTCCTTCACAATCCGTTCGGTTTACCTGAGTAACAATTATTAATGTCATTAAATGGAAGAGGAGAAACATGTTTTTTGTGCTAATAAAATAATTTTGATAAATTTGTTTATTGAAAATTAATACACCTAAATAAGTGAAATATTTTTGACTTTAGGTTGAGAAAAGTTTAGTTTTTTAAAATAAATAGTTATTTAGCCATTATCCTTCTAATACTAATAATAATATTTTCATACTCTTCTTGACATATCTTCAGGGGCTTTGCAAATGTTTGCTAGCCAACTGTTGCAATAACAATTTACATTTAAAAGCTCCAGAAGAAATATCCAAAAAAATGTTAATAATAATAATAATGATTAATAACTTGTTTTAAATCTTAAATTGTACAGGACCAAAAAAGAATAAGTAAAACTAATAAATCAACTAATTTCTTCAAAAAATGAGCAACTACACAGAAGATCTCTAACTGATAAAAAACAAAGTTATTTTTTAATTATATTTTATATTATAAATAATGAATATTATTAAATTCTGGCAAAACTTTTTTTCTTTAATGTTACCTTTTTATATTATTAATTAATTTATTTGTTTGCAAGGCCTGATGATGTCATATAGAGGTAAATATAATAAAAAATTAAGTTTTAAGTAAATAAGTTGGCCTCCTTATTGAGTTACTCTTCATTTAATACCAATAAATTAATTAATAATAATAATATGCTGATTTTAAATTGATTTACAAAAAAAAATTTAAATAAAATTAAAACAAACGCTTCATATAAGCACACAATTTAAGCCAACCATAAGACTTTGTAAATATAAATAACTGTGTATGGCAAGCATATGATAATTTGTCATTTTATTATTTAAATTTAATATAACAATTATGATAATATATTTTACAGATTGATCAAATTTTTTTCTCTCATATTAACACTTCAAACAATAGTTCTAAAACTTACTTATAATCTCTGTTTCCGTGAAACAATTTTGTAAAAGTAAGTTGAAAAATATACTGAATTTAAAAGTTATTATAAGAAGTAAGAGAGAAAGAAAAACAAACAATGAAATTAGTCAATAAACTGCCATTTTAATGCAAATTATAATATAACTTTTAATTATAGCACAAATTTAATGCAAATGGGTTACATTGTAAAATATTAAATGTAATTCTTACAACTTAATACCGATAAAAAATTTAAAAAGATTTACATCAGCTTTGGCTTCCAGTAATAGAGTTACAATGTCTGCATGGCCGCCCCAAGCAGCAGCTCTTAGAGCAGTTCTCTCATCCCGATCACAGCTATCTACAGATGCCCCAGCAGCCAAAACTAGCTCCACCACCTGGTATACATAATGTAAACCATTAGTAAACTCAAATTTCTTAAATGTTGACTAAAACTAATAAATAAGTTATGGCTTCATCAAACAAAATCTTAGTAGAAATAAAAAGTATATTAAATTTCATTAGTGAAATAAGTTTTTTAAGGCAAATTGCACTTAAGACATGTCATGCTAAATCTTGCACTACAACAAGAAAAAAGAAGCTTCTAAGAAAAGACCAAAATTATTTGAAAGTTTATAAGGGGGCCTCACTGGAGAGCTCGCATCCTTCAAATCCCAGCTATTTCAGCATCTTCTCTCTTAAAAATTCGGTATCATAAACTGCTNAAGATGGCTTACAATGTAAGCCGAAACGTTGGCAGATAATCCTTCATTAAAAAAATACATTTTTTAATTTGTGTTTTTTTGGATCTACCTCGACCGAACCCCAACTAAAATCATCTTAGAATAATATCTACGGTCAACAAACTCTCCTTTTGTATCTTGTTCATTTTTTTTTTTATTCTTATCATGGTTTTAGTATTAGTTTTGAATTTTTTCATGTGTAACACTCATTTTCTTTTTGTACACCTACTTTTTATAACCCATGTACATCTTTTTTTTATTTGTAATATTTCTTTCTCCTATTTAGGTACTTGTACAATAAGTTGTAAATATTGTTGAAAATTTTTTATATTATTAGTCTATTGTTTATTTGTACTTTTTATTTTAATTATTGTAATTAGGTCAAAATCAGCTATACTGTCAGCTGTGAACTCTTTATTGTTCAAGGGGACTTAAGACCCAGAATAAAGTTTATTTTTCTTTCTTTCTTTCATTATCTATGTTATTCAAAATTACTTACATGGGTTTAATTAAATGCTATTTTAGTATTATAAAAATAATGACAAGCTAATGTTATTTTGAATATCCCTTCCATAATAACCCATAATTTGATTAATCTATAAAAACAGCAAAACAGTTAGGATAGAATAAAGAATTTATAGAAAGAGTGGTGAGGGTGAAGCTTAAGAAAAAGAAGGGGAGAGAGAGGGGAGTTAAGATATTAAAAGGGACCACACAAGTCTATTAGTCTCTCATTGAGTAGCATTCTGATAAATCTAATCAGAGTAATCTAAAATGTAAAGACTATTATCTGTTTTGTGGCTTCCATTATTCACTCATACTTCAGCTGGAATTCCCTGATAGTATTGAACTTGGGACCTCCAGGTCTGCATGGTTTTTAAGTGCTTATTTCTAATTTTTTTTATTCACTCATTTCAAGTGATAACTGAATAAAGGAGCCATAAACTGACCCAGCAATTAGAAGTGAGTAAGCAGCTGAAAAAAACTGCATTAAAATTTACATCTAATAACAAAAAATGTGAATTAACTAGTCCATATCACTAGTAAACTTTTCATCTAGCATCATTATAACATTTATCATGGGTTAAAATTACATACTCTAAAGAAAATATTTAAAATTAATCAGCCCACTAAAATATATACCTAATACAAAAATAATGTAAACACCAATTTGACACGGTCCAACCCGGAAGAAGAAACGTAAATACTTTTTAATCATCCCAACTACTTCGTCCATTCTCACTTATAGTATTTTATTTTAATTTATTGTTTTTATTTTACCAATTGTCAAATAAATATTTTATGCCATCCCAAGCAATTAAACCCACTTGAATGCATTTAGCAGAACAACTGTTGATCTACCAATAATATTAAAAAGCATATGCAAAATAGCTTTAATCATTACTAATTTATAAATCATAATATACATATACTTCATAATACCTAAGTAATTCACCAGTTTTCTTATTCTTGTATACTTTAAATCAGTTGTATTCATTTATTCAGTAAGTCACTTTTTCAATGAAAATGGAAATTCATTTATAATTTTAATCATATTATTATTGCAATTATAGTTAAATCACATTATAAGTTCTAATTAATCCCAATTAAAATTTGCTCCAGGAAACAAACCTGAGTGTGACCACCCCAGGCAGCTGCCCTGAGTGCAGTCCACCCATCACAGTCAGCATGGTCGACGTCAGCCCCTGCTTCGAGGAGGACCTGAACCACAGGAGCTAGCCCAAGGCGGGCAGCTAGGTTGAGGGGAGTTTGGCCATGACGATCAACTGTCTCCAGGCCACTTTTATCCTGAGCAAGAGCAGTCGCCAACTTTTCTGGATCTCCCTCTGCAGACAGCCAGTGAAGGTTGACCTCAATGGGTGACTCCTCTTCTTCCTCCTCCAAAACTTCCACTGGCTCTTCTTCTGCAAGACGTTCCTCACAACCACCCTGGGGAAAACAATATATACCTTAGTACTATTTACTGTTTTATTTGTGTATGAGAAAGAGTGTGCGAGTATAATCCCAGTTGCCAGAAAAGTCATTATGACACAAAATTGAGTTTCTAAACAATAAGGACCAAGGATTGAATTGAGAAAAACCAAATACCAAGAAAATTTCCAGCCTTTTCAATTAGTTGAATGTTTGTAATAATGGAACAAAAAGAGCACTATGCCTGAATAGGTTCAATTAAAATTAAAAGAGCAATGGGAAAAAGAAAGTATTATATTAAGAGAACAGGATTGATTGATTTTGAAATTTATCTTTTGCTATTGCTACTTTTCTCATTACAATGATGAAGTAATTCTTTCATAATTTTGATTAAAAAAGATTAAAATATTTTGTTAAATCTAGTAATAACTGATTTATGGATACTTAATTTATTTTTTTAACAAATGAATAAATATGACAAACATAAAATTTAAATAATGTAAGAGGCACCTGATTGCAAGCAGCATCAATTTCTCTGATATATTCAGAAGCAGAAGGATGACTAGAATCACAAAGATCAAGAGGGGCCCCTGAAGCCAGGACCCAGAGTGGAGCCCATTGCCCTAGAACAGACGTTGGAAGGCAGCTCACATGGTAAGCCAACCGATCAGTCTCCTCAGCTGTCAAGTTTCGCCCTCTATGACAAATAATTCCAAATGATAGCATATTTAAATTAAACACAGTAACTAATTTTTTGTTATATATTATTTATACAAGAAATGCAAAGGGGGCCTGAAAAAAATTTTACTACCTCAGCCGGGAGTCTCCTGCTTTCCAGGTAAGTATGCTGACCAATAAATCACCGAGGCAAGCTAAATAATCTCTCCAACTCCCCACACTTTACTCCGAGTCTAAACCCCCAAGTAAGACGAATATATCATCTTATACTCGAAGGAGCTAACATTGTCGGCTATTTATAGATTCTCATTTTTTCCTATATTTCTTTTTTTAAATAATGATATTAGTTGTGGTATATAACCCCACAATAAATTTTATACAAGAAATGAAAAGGGAGCCAGAAAAAAAAAATTTAACAAAAAAAATCTAATAATTAATTAACAGTCAAAAAACTCTCCATTTATTTATGGAATTTAAAACTAAAATTTCTAAAACTTTCATATTTTAGTAAGCATTTTCTGATTATATAGGAATACTATGCACAAGACATTTTTTGTAATATGCAAAGATGATTATAATATTTCTATTCTATGAGATTAAGCATTAAATGGAAATGCCCAGTATCAAAGCAAGCTCAATCTTCTAGTAAATTAACAGAAAAATAAAAAGATTAAAAAATTTAAATTTGGGACAATACTTATAGACTTTAATATACCTTATTAATACTTTATTAATGGCATCAAATGCATCTGTGCGATCAGAATAAAATTATAAAAGGCGATTGTCATGAATCCATTTGGATCCACCTTCTCTCAATTAACAAGGCTCCGCCAGATTAACAGAACCAAAGGATTAGGATTTACATAGCCAGTATATGTCTTGAAAGGAAAAGGCCATATGGAAGATTACTGATTGCCTTAAAAAAGGAAATACTTATGCAAGCAAATAGGGATTTGCTTACATAACTTGCATGGAAAAGGGTTTCCCTTTGGCAGCACTTCAAAAAACCTACTGTAGTCCGATGTGAGATGCATAAACTGAAATTGTTTTTAATGAGAGTCCTAAATTCCTTAACTTCCTTTAAAAAAGTTATTTATATTTATTTATATTATTTATAGTTATTTGTATTAAAAAATATATAACAGGAAGCATATATTTAAACAAGGATCTCATTATAGTAGCCAAAACCGTCATAAACTGAAATTATGAGATTAAACTGTGATAGGTCAGTGCACATAAAAGATAATCGAGAAGGCCAGGATGACTCACCTCATGGAAAGATGCATTATAATCATTGAATGGCCAGTCTGAATGGAGCAGAGGTAGCGTTGAGTGCAGTGTTTAACATCAACTAGCCATTCTGCAAATGAATTGTGGAAAGGCCTGAGGGTAGAGTCAGTACTGCTGATGAGAACTCTCCGTGCCACCTGAAGCCGCCTACGAAGGTCTTCCTTGCTCATATTTTTCTCACAAGAGACAAGTATTCCTGACACTTCTTCCTCTGTCAGGGCTCTTTCAGAGGCTAATATAATATTCAGTATTGGGCGAACCTAAAAAAAACAAACAAAAACAAGTATATCAGTAGTATATAGAAAAAAAGCATAAATGCATAAAAAAAAAACAAAAAAAACTACTAGCCCTAAAATTATAATAAATTACAAAATAGAAGAACTAATATTGACAAATGATACCACTCTTTATAAAAAAATATGACAAAACTCAATTATAGAGAATAAAACAAATAAATAAAACTAACTAATTAAAAAATATTGGTAGTAAAATAAAATAAAACTACGGGGGAAAATTAGGTCAATAAATAATAAGTCTTAAGGTTTAATATTCGTTGTTGAGTAGCTCCTATATTTTTCAGGGAATTTCTACTTTTTCTATGCTACTGTTAATAACAGCTCTAATTCAATGATGATAGAATAAGATATATGAAATGGGAACAGGATAATGGAAAAAAAAAAAATTAAAAGGCCAGAAAATTGTGCTAGAAATTTGCTCAATTTCTTGAGTTATAATATGTTTTAATAGTAGTAAAAAACAACAACAAATCTTTCAATTTATACAAAATATTCGTTTGGATTAAATAAAACACAAATAATAATTATTACTAGATGATATTAGTTGGGGTTCGGTCAAGATAGATAATAAAAAAATATACAAATTTAAAAAAAAAAGTATATTTTTTTAAAAGATTGCCAATGTAAGCCATCTTCAGGGCTGTAGAAATACAATGTCATGAGAATACAATAATAATTGACAATATTATAATATAGAATTACCATAATGTAATGTGATATCGAAAGTATGAATGTAAAAAGCTAGGTAAGAGAATTTAAAACACGCAGACAACCTATTAAAAAAATAATTGAATAAATTAAAACAGTAATTGACCACACCTGCCTATCATGAAGACGCGAGAGGACGTCCTGTCCCTAAGTTCACATTTCCATGACTGAGAGGACAATATAATTTTTCAGACAGACACCAAAGGTGGTGGATGGGTGGGGAAGGTAAGAGGCGGAAGGTACAAAGGGAGAGAGGCCTGTTTCAAAAGGGGGCAATAAAAAGGACAAAGGAAAAAAGGAAGGGTATTATTGAAAATAAGTAACTTTGGAACTGGGAAAAATGTTTGACAGGTTTATTGAAAAGGAGGGCTAATGGTTTTTAGAATGTTGAAAATGTTTGAATAAGTTGAAGAAATTTGTTCTATGTTCATTCTGTCGTTAACTGGATAGTGTTGTAAGTTAATATGAACGGTTTCAGATAAAAGGCGTTTGTGTTCATAGGGTTCAGTGGAAAGAATGCTTATGCTCTTGAAGTCAAATGTGTGTTCTTCATGAAAAACATGTTTAGTGAGGGTAGTTATTATTAGTTTATTCTTTATGACATTTTATGGTTATTAATTCTACGGGAAATAGGGTTTTTTGTTTGTCCAATGAAAGAACCATGGCAATTATATGTGGAACAGGGAATTTTGTAGATGACATTAGTTCCGTTAGGAAGGGGGATGGGGTCTTTGAGGATGGTATAAATACCACTAAGTATTTTTTTTTTTTATCTATCTTGACCAAACCCCAACTAAAATCATCTAATAATAATATCTACAGTCAAAAAAACTCTCCGTTTAAAGAATAATTATCTTTGTTTGAAAATTGTCTGGAAAACTTATGAAAATGAACAGTTCCTGAGGATATAGCATCGTTAAGAAATCCTACAATTAATCCACTGATTAGAGTGACATCTTAAGAAGAGACCTATTTGACAAAAAGTATTCTAATTAGGAGGTGCAATGCCTTTAGAAAGGCAAATATTGAAATTGGACTCACTCTTGGCTTGCTTATTGCTTAGCTGTATTAGTCTTCTAGGAATAAGATAATTTTTCATAAAACAGGCTATGTAATGACAATCTTGATTTTAATTCCTCAGCCGTGCTAGCTAGGACATGCAATTTAACTTATTTTCATTTAGTATTTGATTCACTGATAGGTTATTGGGTGATATAATTAAATTTGTCAGAAATAAAGTACTAACTTAGGTACTGTATTTCTGACAAATACAATTAAGGTATAAAATTTAATTTGAATTGAAGCACTAACTCCACCCTGCCCTATATGCACCATTTTGAAACTGATTTTAAAATAATTGTTTCATAATTTTTCCTATTTTAACTAATTAATACATGATACAAAACTTAAAATGAAGATAAAATTAGCTACTGATCCAGAACTCTGGCAGTATAATATAAGATAGCATGAATTCTAAAGCCTTACAAATCTCATAAAAATACATAATAAAAGATTACTCTAAGATTGAATTAAAATGAAATATAAAAAAAAAAAAAAAAACATTATAAATATTGTATTTGTTGTGGTATTTAATCCCACATGTCTCGGTGGTGTAAATGGTAACATGCCAGCCAGGCAAGCAGGAGATCCAGGTTTGAGTCCTGGCTGAGACAGTAAGTTTTTTTTCTTTTATTTCCTTCCATTTATTGTATAAAAAAAAAAACAATAAAAAAAAAAAAAAAAAAAAAAAAAACTATGCTTAAGACAATAACCACCCCTTGTGTTATCAGGAGCATTTGGAATAAATGAGGTAAATTCAATACAGTGAGTTAATATACTTTTGTCTTAAATTTTCTTAAATTATAAACTGATAAAAAACCCAAATCACAAATAATAAGAAAACAGAAAAAATAGCATTGTGCACATGAATGCAATACATCAATAAAGGGTAATCAAACATCTGTTTCATTAAATTTTTTTTTATTTTTAATAAATACCTTAGCAAAGTGTTTAGTAGTAAGGAGGCGCTGACATAGCCATAGGTAGAGGCCATTGAGGGTCCCAGGTATATCTCGCACCTCTCTGAGGACAATACATCCATCTGAGACCCCATCCAGTACTCGCTCAAGATAAAGGAAGCAGCCATTGGACTTGATATGAAGCTGATTAAGGGTTTCAGCAGTCCCACGGCACATCTGTCTGCGCAAACACTCCTCATTTTCCAACCGCAGGAGGATGTACTGCTGCACATCACGCACTACCTGCTCCATGCACAGTATATTTTAGTCACACTCTTAAAATTTTTCTTTTGAAACACAAGTTAAAAGAATAAATAAAAATAAAAGATATTTTATAATATATATATAAGACAAAATATTGTTAAAAAATGAAATACTTAGAAATATTTTTATTTGATTGTGGTTTTTTATCCCACGTAAATTTTAAACAATTAATGAGAGGGAATAGAATAAAAAAATCTATCTGTCCCAGCCAGGAATCGAACTTGGATCTCCTGCTATCCGGGTAACTNGTCCTGGTAGCATAACTGGTAAATGCACCGGCCCAGATAGCAGGAGATCCAGGTTCGATTCCTGGCTGGGACAGATAGATTTTTTTATTCTATTCCCTCTCATTAATTGTTTGAAATACTTAGACTGCATTAAAATAAGGGAATTCTAATTAACTAAGAGTTGAATTAAAAGTTAGTACACTTTTTTTTGCAGACAATAATGGTTGTGGGGTAAAAACCTAGAGATGAAGGCATTTTAATTAAATATATCAAATGGAATAATAATTTGACAAATTTTAAGAGTGAAGAAATAGACAGAAAAGAATGAGCAAAAGTTCTAAGCCTTCCTCCAGTGACTCCAGAGCAAAATGAAGAAGACCTCAAGACAATATTGGAGGGAGCTGGTTAAATCAAAAATATGAAGTATTCCTGGTGTCCAAAGGTACTTTGGGTAGATTCCTCATGATTAATATTAAATTCGAGTCTTTCTAGGTGGACAGACTGCATACAAGAGAATACCTTTTTTTAAACTATAATGCTTAATAAAAAGTTCTAATGGTTAGATTTAATCAGTGGCCTCGATTTTCCAATGACTGATACATTTCCCTTTTTCAGATTTCAGTTTTGTTTCTGAGCAAAATTATGGTATGTATCATAGGTTAGTTTACAGTTTAGTACCTGTTGTTAAAACAGTCAGTCTGATTCAAAATACACATAGATAGACATAAAATATGCTGGCTCAAGTTTAAGTCATACATTTTTTACAGTAGTTAGATACAAGCTGTACCCTCAATCTCATCTGATGTTAAAACTAACTTACACTTGAGCCACGATATCCCTCCCTATCCCATCAATAAGAAAGAACTACACTCTTTTAAGACATACACCATAAAGCAAATTATATAGAATGAATGAGAATGGAGTGAGGACTAATTTAGAAAGGTACCTGAGATTTGCGCAGGTCATCAATGGATATTCTTTTATAGGTTGATAATGCCTTAGCAACATGCTTGCTTTGTCTCCGTGCAGTTAAGAAAAGGAGAAGCCAAGGAGGGAAGAGATGGTGGCTGGAGACCAGGAGGTCTGCAACTGTACGAGAGGGTCCCCGACCTCCTCCTCCACTGTCAGCTGCATCCACCAAGATAAAATAGCTCTGGGAAGGTGCTGGAGAGAGTTGTCCTAGGGGGATCAGAATTGCCCGGCGGAAGCTGTCATCTGGATCTGATGCTAGAGCCTCAGGAGTAAGGGCTGACAATACCTGCACATAATGTTTGATTAGAAATAAAATTGTTTCAATAAAGACAATTTTTAAAGAAAAAAACAAAAAAAACTATTTCTTATGTGGATGATCTTTAAAACTAAAATAATCTAAGACCAGCATCAATTACCTCATAAAGAAAATATGTTTTGAAAAGTTATCAATTTTGGAGTAATTTTGGTCACAAATATATTTTGATTGTATGATCTAAAGTTGCTAAGAGTTCTTCTCTATACTTCTTGTATACCATAAAGGTACTCCATGAAAAATCATGAGAAATATAATGTAGAGAAGTGCTTTAATAAACTTACAAGAAAGAAACAAATGACTCACAGGCATGTATAGATTAAACATTTAATATTAGAGTGGAGTGGTTACCTGAATTGCCCTTAAAATGTTAAAGTGAGTTTCAGTCCTACACTTGATGTAGTAAAGTTAGTACTTTTGTGCCTGAGTTAATATTTAGTTTAGAGTAATGAAACTCAACACAAATTTGTTTATTGATAAAAGAAATATTTTAGGATTACACAGCAAAATTGAATAAACAGGAGTGTAGAGAACTGTAATTTTGTGGTTTACAAGCAGAAATTAGTTGTTTTTTAAAATTAAATTTGGCATATAAGTTTTTAATATAAAATGATAAGTTGAGTTCATTATTGTACAAAATCGTATGAATAGAAGTAGAGACCTGAAATGTCAAGGGAGAATACAAAAGTATTTTGGCTGCAGCGAGCATAATATTTTGTTTTTAGAGAAATTCATGTTTATTGATAAAATATATAGTTTATAAGGGTGGGGGATGGATTTTATGAAATTGAATGTTAAATCACAAACACCAATACAACACACATTCACCAAAAACATAGGCAGGAATTAGCTTCATTAATACAGCTCCTACATGACTTACTTTTAGTGCAATGAGTTTGTAAATGTTTTATTCTTCTTTTTTATCAACTTTTCTGTAATATAATAAAGAGCAAGTGATATAGATAATAATAATAATTTTGTTGAGGTATATTATCCCATGTAAATTTTAAACAATTAATATGAGGGAATAGAATAAAAAATCTATCTGTCCCAGCCAGAGGGGGAACCTGAATCTCCTGCTTTTGGAACACGAATACTAACCATTAAACCATCGGGACAAGCTAGATAACTTATTAAATCCCTCTGGCTGGGACAGATAGATTTTTTATTCTATTCCCTCGCATTAATTGTTTTGTTTTTTTTTGTTTTTTTTTAATGGCGTGTCAACCTTTGGTCATTAGCGCCAGGGAGATATTTTTAGAAGCTGGAAGATATTTTCAAGAAGAAGAATTTCTTAGCAATAGGTCATGGTGAGGTATAATGGATTGTGTGGATAGACATAGTAATTTTTTTGTGCTTGGAAACTATGAATTTCTTATGAAATTTATAAGAAAGAAAACATTGAGAGATAGTGGAAAAGAATCACACTGAAAATGCATCTAAATAAGATTTAATAGCCTGCCCTCTTTCAGAAAGTTCATTACAGAGTCGATGACTTTATCGTCATCCAATAGAATTGCGTCTAGAGTCTTATTTAAGTTATATTTTTTCCTTGTTTCTTTATATCATTAATTGTTTATAGTTACTTATACTTTGATGAGCTGCAAAATTCAATAAATTTGTACCAAACTACTTGAATTATTTTTTCATAATATAATATAAANAAACATACAAAAGTAGAATTAAAAATATCAATGATAAAAAAATAAGTTAAAATGAGTTTTTTAGTCTGAAAGATAAAAATATTAGAATAATAAATAACATAAGTACAATAAAACCACTGTATGTTAAATAATAACAACTAAATTTAAAAAACATTATTTTTTAAAACATGCAGAGCAATAAAGCTAAAACCAAATAATAGAAATAAGGAATATGTTTCTTAATTCTTGGACTCACAGGATAATAAAAATGTGATGAAAGGTGGAGTTGGACACATAATGGTGTGCTTTCACAATTATTTTTAGGACTTAGAATTAAAAGGATTGTATTCGCTGGATGTTAGAAGGCTTGGCACTATCCTAGAGTTCTTAACCATATGCCTAAATTGGTCATAGTAATGTCTTGCATAAAGTAAGTTTATTCTCTGTTGTGAGCTGTGAATGCCTGTTTATAAGTCTGTATAAGAGTCCATGGTGTGCGTTGAGTTCTTATCGCTTAAGTTCCCCCTAGTTAAGTCGTGAGTAAAGATGGAACCCAAGGTAAAGGACTGAACAAGAGTGAGATCTAGTAATTTTATTGTATGTGACATTATTAGGAAAATGTTTCTTAGCTGAAAATTTACAATACACATTTGGACTCATTTATTTTAATAAATGAAAACCTAAGTGATTAATGTTTAACATATGTGAGACATCTGTTAATATACTTTTAAAAATCTTCATTTAGACTACTCCATTAAAAGTAATAAGTTTATTTAATGAGAATTTATAGTAGTGAAGAGTGATATTCACTAAATTTATAAAATAGAGAAAATAAAAACCTCGGGGTCTGATTGCAGCTTCTCAGCAAGTGGCGTAAAGGTTGGCTGGTCTTTAGTAGATAGCTGCTTAGCAAGACTGAGGATGAAACCCACAACTGATTGGGATGCTCGTCCCCCAGTCTGGCAAGAGTGATGAGCTAAAAGCCTCAGATTCAGACTACGCTGAGCTCTCCCTGAGTGTCCTGCTGTTGGTTGTACTATCTCAGAATATATAGCAGTCTTTCCTACAAAATATATCACAAATCAAGCAAATTTATAAATAAGGTAAAATAAAAAACAGTTAGAATAATGGACAGTTTAGATAATACTACTGTGCAAAGTTTGAATGAATCTTATAGAAAATTTCAATAATGATTGGAGTGCATAATTAACAAGTTTATAGCAAATGAATACATAACTCATTTATCCCCATCCAAATTGAACAAGTAGATATAGACAAAACCAACAGAACAAAGGGGGGAAATCCTATTGTTATCGAGAAAATACTAAGCCATGTTACCTCTAAAAAAATTAAGCCTGTGGTCCTAAGTGACTGAAATAGTAGATAATCGATTAATCACTAATTATTTATAACAAGTAAAAGTTGCTCAACACAAAAAATTATTATGAAAACCTGCAATGCAATTTGTTTGAACCTCTAAAAGAAAAGAGTAAACTAAACAAAAAATGTCAAAATCATCCCATAAAGCCCAAAACCATCCCTATAATTGGGGATTTAATAGCGGAGCAAGGGTGGTAAAATAAAGTATGTAATGTAAAAGTAATCAGACATCATAAAAAACATTTTAAACTTATATGTGTATATTTATACACAAATTAGTAGCATATTCTGTTTAATAATCAAAAATACATGAAAGAGAGAGAGAGAGACTGTGTGAAATGTTGAGTCAAAATTAAAGACGAGCAGAAAATACTGAATGTGCAGCAGAGATCTAAGATCTAAAAAAGTTGCAAATGGGTTAATTAACCAATATATTAGGATACACAAATAATTGGTTGGTGTAGTTTTTATAAAAAAAGGAATTTTTTAATTGCTAGTTATTAATGAGAAGATGTTTAAAATATGATTAGGAAAGGCCATTCTCAGTATACAAAAGATATTACTTCTAAGACATGATAAGGTAAAAGTGGGCTAAGAAAATTCTGTATGTGAGCACATTGAGTAGTCTTTAACTTTCTGGATGACTTTTTAAAAAAAAGTCATCTATGAGATGCTTAGGGTAAACCACTTTTCAACAAATTCCACTGAAAATAGCAGTTAAGCTCTAAGTCAATTGCCACAGATAATAAATCCAATGTCAGAAAGAAAGTGCACATACCAGAGCCAGGGCCACCAACAATGAGGGCACCTCCAGACTTGCGCTGCTCAACCAGATGAGCGAGCTTCCCAAACACCCACTCTCGGCAGAAGAACCTCTTCCTCTCCATACCTCAGACCTCTCTGCCACCAGTCGATCTCCTCGCTCCTCGCCTCTCTTCTCCTGACACTCCCATCTATAAGAATACAAAATTCAGTAAGCTATAATGGAAACATTATATATGATATTGTTTTTTAATAGTTTGTAATTTTCAAAAACATTTAACTATTATGAAGTGGTTTTTATTTCTTTATGGCAGAAACTAGTTAAGTGAAAAATTTTAATTAAATTACATTATTCTTAAAGAGAACTTGGTATTTCTTGATGATGTGGATATATAAATTCACAGTAAAATAGTTACTTGTTTGAAATTGGGCTATAATAAGCATAATTTTTCTATCTTCATGAGTTATTCATCACTTTGCTTAATGAATTATGAAAAAATTACCAGAAGGGAAAAAGAAACATACAAAACCAAGAGCGTAAAAGGTATGACAACCTAAAGTTTGCACTAGCCTGGCTGGAAAGAAAGAGTGGGCCCACCCATCGAAAATACATTTGTAAATTTCTTCTTAAATAAGTTTTTTTCATAAAAACATTATAGAACATAAATGTTGAAAAATTATATTTTCCATCTATCATTTCTATACAATTTTTTGTAACAAGAAAGATAATACGATTAAAAATTTTGATCTCCCTCTAATCCTTGCTCTTTTGATTTAAATAAAAAATAATTTAAAATTCAAATGGAGTTTTTGACTGTGAAAATTATTAGTCGAGAATTTGTTCAAGGTTGGTAAATAAAAAAAATACAATTAACAAAAAATGTATTTTTTATTTTATGCTGACATTTCAGCATACATTGTAATCCACAAACCACAGAATCCCCTCCACCCTTATTATTAGTATTAGTATTATATTAACTTTCCTACCTTCAAACTCAGCAAATTCCTGCTTCCATTCCTCTGGAGGAATCTGGATTTTCAGCCAACAAATTCCTTATGTCATTAAAAAAAAAAACAAAAAAAACTCTTTGGACCTCAAAAAAACAACTCGAATCCCAACCTATCCCAAAAAGTTATATTCTTTGCTCCCTAGGCACCGAATCTATATTTACTAACAGTGTGACAGACATCATCCTCTCTAATGGTTCCCAATGCATACCATAAAAAAACATGTTAACAAAGTCTACATTTCATTTTAACAACTGAGCCTACCTTCCAAAACAATGACTTTTTCTTTGATTCTCTCCCTTACATTCCCAAATTTTCTGGAAAAAAATTAAGAAATCCCTAGGTAAAGATTTCCCTGACTTGAACCTTGCTTTTTACACTAATAACAAACTTAAACCTGTTTACATCCTCCTCAAAGACCCCATCCTCTACCTTAACAGAACCAATGGCAGATGCAGATTCCTTGCTCAATTCCTGATTGCCATGGTTCATACATTGGCCAAACCAAAAACCCTATTTCTTGTAGAATCAACAATTACAAAAATGAAAAAATAATACAATCAAATAAAAACTGCCTTCACAAAACATGTCATCCACAACAGACACTTTCCACTGCACCCTATGAAGAAAAATGTTTATTATATGAAACCATAAATATATACTATAATAAAACTTATAGCACAATCCAGTTTATAAGAGAACAGAGAACAAATTTCTTTAACTTATTTAAACAAATTCAAGATTCTGAAAAACTATCAGCCCTCCTTCTAAATCAACCCGTTCAACTTTCTCCTAGATCCTCAGACTACTTATCGGAAATAATTCTAACCTAATTGTCCCTTTGATGTAGGCCAATCTACCTGTATACCAACCGCCTCACATTCCCCACCCTTGACCTGCTCATTTTAAGTTTTCTAATTTCTAATCTTTACCTCTCAGTCATGCAGATTTGTTCTAGGTGGCAACAGATCCCCTCTTGCCGTCATGATAGGCAGTTGTGGTGAACTTTTGACATATGTTGTTATTGAATGTTAAAGTAATATGAAATGTGAAGCATTTCATATAACATTATTTTTGGTTAATTAAGTTTATGTAGTAATGATGAAAGTAATATTTTTTTTTCTCATGTTTTCTGGCGACATTGTATTACAACAGAAGATGGTTTACAATGTAAGCCGAAATGTTGAAATATAATTAAAAAAACTCTTTTTTTTCTTTTCTTTTTTTTTTCCTTTTTTTTATTGTATTTTTTTAAACCAACCTTGACTGAACCTCAACAAATTTGCTACCAAAAATAAATTATTCTAAAGGTTTCCAATGAAAAGACTAAATACAGAATTTGATTTCTATATTTTAAAAATTAAAGGTCCTAATCCCAGTACTTAAAATTACGTCTTTTAAAATCTTAATATGCTTTTTTTTTCCTTTTTTTTTTTTTTTTTTAAATCCTAATATGCATTTTTTAAAATCCTAATATGCAATTTTTTTAAAGTGTTATATAATATAAATACTATAAAATTGCATTTTACACATATTTTGTTGTATACATCCTTTTCACAACGCTAATGTTAACCAAGATATTATGATTTTAAATTTCAGTCTTTCCCTTTTGACCTATTTTAGCCATTAACTAACTCAAATGGTTGGTAAAAAGAACCTAAATACTGAAATTGGTTTCAGTAATTTAAAAAATGCGGACACTATAGATATATATACATGCTCAAGCATCTGTAATTTTAAAAATAATGATATTAAATTAGGTGAAGGTCTGTTGAAAAGTTTCAAAAGTCAAGTCAAGAAGTTCAATGTGAAAAGCTCGATTTCCCAACAAAGGAAACACAATTTAAAGTCTTAATATTTTCATTATTATAAGTGTTACTAACAAAATGTGTAAAAGGAAATGAGTTNAAAAAATTTAAGAAAGTAATTTGTTTGAGAGCTCTATTATTTATATATTACTATTCATTGTAATCAAATTAAAAATGATTTTATTTATTTTTAACAGAATGTAATATGTAAATAAAGGTTATAAAAGTTAGGTAAATTATTTATATGCTTATAAAACATTGAAACCAAATTTGGCTTTTAGGCTTTACATTGCTAACCCTATACATCAATGTGTTTTGTTTAAAGCGGATCAACTGAAAATAACTTCTTCTCTATCAAAAAGTATCGCAAAGTTTACTCTAAACATTTTTTTATAATTATTGTTATATTAAAGTTTACTTTAAATCTTTATTAGTAGTTTTAGCATTTTTTTCTTCAATAGCAAAGAAGAGGGTAATAGTGGATATTAATTAGTATTTGATCAATAACCAAATATTTAACTTATCACTTAATAGATATTGAAGGATACCAATTTTTAAATTTGTATTTTTTTTAGATCTACCTTGACCGAACCCCAACTAAAATCATCTAATAACTTATCACTTAATGATAGTACTTACCATGAATGTTGCAAGTAAAATATAGATTTATGACTAAATAAAAAAAATACAATTAACAAAAAATGTATTTTTTATTTTATGCTGACATTTCAGCATACATTGTAATCCACAAACCACAGAATCCCCTCCACCCTTATTATTAGTATTAGTATTATATTAACTTTCCTACCTTCAAACTCAGCAAATTCCTGCTTCCATTCCNTATAAATAATAAAATAAATAAATAAAGAAGTATGAAACATTCTAAAATTTTATTTTTCTTGTAGATAAAAATTTAAAATAATGTTGAAAACAAACGAAAATATGGGATGTTGAAAAAAAGGAGAAATGATAAGATTTATTTATTTAAATTAATGTTTATTAATCAAGTACGTGAAACAAATAAAAATTATTGATTAATTAGATTCATTATTCTATCTACATTAAAAATTAGGTGTGGCTATTAAATAACAAGACTATTGCTGTGAAATATTTTATTTTAAATTTATTTGTATTTAGTTTATATCATCTTCAATATACACCCTCCTCTATCCTTACAGCGCGCCATGCGAATTTTACATTATTGAAAACTCAGTTTGAAGTCTTGTTCTGTGGGCTCCTAAATGTTGGGCACCGCTTTTTCTTTCACTACTTACTGACAGAAATTTCGTTCCTTTTAATGCAGATTTGACGTCAGGGAACAGATAAACGTCAGATGGTGCCAGGTCAGGCGAATAAGGCGGATGATCTGAAACTGAGATGTTGTACTTGTCAAAGAAACATCTTGACAGACAATGCATTGTGAGCTAGGAAGTTGTCTTGATGGGGAACCCATGACTTACTCTTTTGCGGAGTTGAGCAAGCACCTCATGGTAGTAATGTTGATTAATAGTTTGACCTACAGGAACCCAATGAAGGTACATAATCCCAAGAATGTCGAAAAAAAAAAAAAAAGATCATCATCGTGCTCATTCGAGCTTTTTTACCCTTCCAATGGATGGTGTTTTGTTTCGGTATCGAAAGTGAAAAACGAAAGTTCGTCACATGTTATAACTCTTTCAAAGAAATTCGGGTAATTTGTAATAGCATATAAAGTGTCAGTATACACTTTTTCACAAGCTTCTTTCTGTTCGATTGTGAGAATTTTAGGCATCACTTTTGCAAACACTTTTTGCGTGTTCAAATTGGCATGTAAAATTTGCCGCACGCATTCTTTGTCAATTCCAACAGTTTCAGCAATCTCACGAATTGTTAACAGACGGTCAGATCGAACCAGATGACAGACCTTTTCGATATTTTCATCCGTTTTGGACGTGGAAGGGCGATCTGGGCGATCATCATCTCCAACCTCTTCTCAGCCATCTTGGAAACGCTTGAACCACCCAAAAACTCGCGTACTTGATAAACATTCATCGCCATAAACTTCTTTTAATAAACGATAAGTTTCAGTAGGGGTTTTACCTAATTCCATGTGAAATTTCATGACAATTCGTTGCTCTACTATTACACTTAACATGTTTATGGCAAAAAAAAACCTTGGCAAAAAACCTTAAGTAAACGAAGGCTAAGGCCTGACTGATTTCTAGACAAACACGGGAGGCGCTGCAGTCGAAAGAGAAGGCTTTACACTGCACAGCTGTCGGTCGTTTGGAATTGGCGCATGTGTAGTTCTTCTGTAGCAACAGTTTCAGTCTCGTTATTTAATAGCCACACGTCGTAGATACTTCTGAAAAAATAATTTTGGTGTATGTGTGTTAGTAGTTTAAAAATCCGTGACCCATCCTCTTTTTGTACTCTAGATACCAACATTGTAAATGTGGATAAAAAAAAAAGAAGTCATTAACTAATGATATGGGCGATAACAATGCCCGACACTAACAGTCGTCCACGAAGCCTACGTTCCATTACTAGAGAAGTAAGCTAACAGAGCCCTCTAAATCCACCCGCTATGGATTAATTTTAAGATCTATTTAGTAATTTAAGTATATTTTAATTTTTAATTTACTTACTACTTCAGTGGGAGCACCGGCTAAAGTTTCTCAGGCTCAGCGCTCCTGGGCAGGCTTTCAAGTGCTACATAATATACAATATACTTTATGTTGACAGTATATTAAGTGTTTATATCTTCAAGCACTTCTAATATTAATATACACATACTTATAAAGAGGGGAAAAAAAAACGACCGTATTTAGATAAAAATACTGATGCGGCTTTCTATGACAGAGTGTCTTCCAGGCTTTGCATACACAAATCCCCTGGCTGAAAGTCTTCAAAGGGCACCTGTTCTTCACTTATAATTCAAAGGGATCAGTCAGGCGACAGCTGGCCCCAACTAAATCCTGGGGCAAATGGACTGAGAGAATTCCCTTTTTGACTCGACAGGGGGACCCTAACACTTCCCACAACGTATTTTTAAGCCCCCACTGTTCTAATTCCGTCGAGAGGAGGCGACAAAATTCACACCCTCTCCCACATACTTCTGAAAGGAGAACAGCAGTGAATTTAATATCTATTAGATAAATATTGGCCGTGAAGATGGAAGTCAAGAAGAGGACGTCATGTTGACATAGCCAATGAATCTAAACGTACAATATAGGGTAAAGAAAATAGTTGAATTCATACAAACATAACACAAGAAGAATATTTAAATTCTTGGAATACAAGTAGCCCTTCGTCAGAAAGTAGTAGAAAGGATCTGTTCTATACAATTAATGAGAGGGAATAGAATATAAAAAACTATCTGTCCCAGCCAAGAATCGAACCTGGATCTCCTGCAATCCGGGCCGGAGCACTTTTTAAATTTACGTGGGATAAAATACCACAATCAAATAAAATATTTATAAAGAAAAATTAAATAAAGTAAATGAACACTTTATTTAAAAATTACATCCTGCACAGCGTGCATCTTGCAATGTGCTCTAAAAATATATAATAAATATGCACAATTTTTCAAATTTAAATCAATTTTACTGTAGTCAGGAAAATGGCAAAATTAAATTAATTTATATTATTTTTCTATTAAATTTACTCATTAATTTCAAAAATATTTTGGTCATCTATGCCTAATTAGATTAATAAGTGGTTAATATATTCAAATTATTTGTTAAACAAAATATTTTTATTATAATTTCTAACTTGACTATCTCCGAGACATTCTAGTCACTTAACATGTGTATCTAACAATTAAGAACGTGTATCTTTAGAAAAAAGGGCAGGGGATGATAATCACAGCCAAAGGAGGCCTATAACTCAAGGAATAAGAATTATTTAGGGACCTGAACAAATAACAGTTTAAAGATTGTAACAGAATTATATAGCCAAATTGAGAGCTTTTTTGACCGTTGATATAATTATTAGATGTTTTTGTTGGGGTTCAGTCAAGGTAGATCCAAAAATACAATTTGAAAAGTGCGTATTTTTTTTAATTATCTGCCAACGTTTCGGCTTACATTGTAAGTCATCTTCAGGGCTATCATGGAGGCGATAGGGGACTTCGTGTCACCAGGATCCTATTTTCATGACTGATTTATGAAAATGGGTTCCCTCAGTTATGAAAATGGGATCCTGGCGGCACAACGTTTCCTCTCGTCTTCATTATAGCACTGAAGGTGACTAACAGTTTAAGCCGAAACATTGGCAGATAATTAAAAAAAATAAACATTTTTCAAATTGAATTTTTTGGATCTATCTTTTCCGAACCCCATAAAAAAAATATAAGAAGAATTATATAGCATTCAAGTGAAATTTTACGTTCCAAGCAAATTTCACAAAAAGTGCAATTGTTGTGCAGGGTTTCTTTGCGATAAATTTCAAATTGACTTCTGCAGAGAGTTCAAATAGAATAGAATCCTGCCCCCAACCCCTTCCCCAGAAAACAACACAGAGCGAAGCATGAATGTGCGCTCCTGAAAGGGAGGTTCAAAGTTTATCTGAAACGCCAGCACGCGTTCCTCCTATCTCGCGAAGTTCGGCTTCATTATCTCGTTGGTTGGGGACTTCCGGGGAAGTGGTTGTCCTCCCTCTGTTCGTTAATAAGTAAGGTCAGAGAAGGCTGCGAATGAATATTAAATTGTAGTCAGCACTCCGCACTAAGCCGCAGAATCTACCCGGGAAAGGGTGCCAGCTGAACCCGGCCTTTGAAAACTCTCATATTCTAAAATTTATTTATTATAACATTTTTACAAAAATGTTTATTTCTCGAATATAGCCTTAGTGATATCACATTTTACACTCGTCACTCTCTCTGACTTGTGAGGTAAGTCATTTACTCTTTTCTATCTGCAATTTTTAATGAACCATATGAAATCTGCTTAGTTCATTCTGCTCCTCCCTGACTGACTTTGTACTTAAAATCCGCATGTAGGGCAAATCAAAAGGAAAGAGCTAAAATGGCGGCCAAAGCGGTTACACGGGAACACTCAATTACTGCACAGAAAATACAATTAAATACTTATAAAGCATAACGTTGAGAACTTTACGACATCCAATGGATTTCACGGGGGTCCTAGAAGAGTCCTGTAACTTGTTCCTTCAGAAGTCCTTAGCAAAGTCACTGTTGCAAGAGTTTCGCTTGAGAGAGAGGCACATGTGTTCCTGACAGGAGTGTGGGTCGCCGGCGAAAGACGACTTTATCATGAGTAGTTGGAGGTGAGGTAGGAATAGAACGCAACAATAAGACAATTCAGTCCACAAGGTACGCCCACAAGTGCTGAACACATAACTGGATACTCCTGAGGAACGGGAGAGGGAAGTGACGATTGTCTCCTGCCTGCACCGTATACTTCTTATATGAAAGATATTTGAACACTGTAGTCCGAATAACGGCTTCTGTCCATATCAAATGATCAATATATATCGACCTCATATATCGTACACACACCTCCATCTTAATTTGTAGTAAGCCCGAACGATATTTTTTTAGAAATTCAACCTCCAAGTCCAGAAAGACGTGTATGACGTCATGCAATATTGTGTTGATATTTATAAATGACTCATAATTTTGAATGTTTCAGTTCGTATACAAAGTTTAAGTTTCAACATAAACAAAGGCTGTCGTAATTCTTGTTCAGCAAAGTTACAGTCAACAATCGCGGGCAAGCAGAGGAAAGGCAGACTGGCGCCGAACACACATTATCCGGAAATTAAGATGCAGAACCTTACAAGTGGTACCGACCAGTCGCCGATCTGTAGGCAGTAGGCGCCAGGCCCCCCCGGCAGTACTCCTGACCATTGGGGGTTTGGTATGCTACCGGCAAAACAGGCGCAGTGTACTAATGAACCAACGCTATTTCATAGCCCTAACGCTCTTGATGAATTTCTTTCTTACAGTAAACATTTGGAGCTATAAAGTGTGGAAGTAATAAGAATTTAAAGTGGCGGTATTTTGTGAAGAAAGTAGATTACACCGTAAAATATTGTTAATATAATGATAATTGAAATTATATTTTCTATAAATATTAAATAGTAAACATGCATGATTTTTTTTTAAAAACATTAGCATGTTAAGTACATGCTTCAAAATTCAATGTTTAGCCAATTACACCACCGAGACTAGCCAGATAACCTTTTAAATTCCCCGCACTCGTACCCCGAAGTCTACGTGAGCGGGGAATTCAATAGGTTATCCGGCTAGTCTCGGTAGTGTAATTGGCTGACGCGCTTGCCCGGAAAGCAGGAGATCCAGGTTCGAGCCCTGGCTGAGACAAATAGATTTTTTATTATATTCCCTTGCATTTATTGTTTAAAATTTACAATTAAATACCGAAAACGAAAATAATATTTATAATAAATTCTTGTAAATTTTTTCAAACAAGACTTTTTCTAAACTCCTTTCTGACCGATTCCTAACTATTGATCTAAACAAGAGTAACAAATCTCAATAGTCACGCCGCGATACCTACACAAGTTACTAGATTTCATTTCGGGTAATCTGCTAAATTGGCCAATCGCTATACTATTCTTTCTTTTAGTAAAAGTCGACGGTACGAATGCACTATTGTATGCGAGTAATGAATAATTAGCTACTAATTGACGATGTGCAAAATGTTCGAGTAAGTAAATACTTGTGTAAACAAAGAGATTATTCGCAAATAACCCCTCTGGCTTGAAATGCCCTAAGGAAATGTCCTGGAATTAGCAGCGGCCAACCACTCTCGTTATATGAGAGATATACGAAGATGAGAAACACGAAGCGACAGAAACAAGTAATAACACATTCAGACACGAATGAGGGAAAGAAAAATTGCAAGTTCCTTCTGTAAAGGCGGGCTAATATTTCAACGGATCGAGTTTCATCGAAATGCAGATATGGGAGGAGCTACAAGCTATTTGTCTCGTAGGGGATTTTGGAAGGGCTCCAACTATGCCGGGAGGTCAGAGTATTTTATTAAGGGGAAGCACAGACAATCGTCTATTCGGAAGGCTCTTGGAAAAACCACATTTTCCCACTTGGATTGGTGAAGGAAAACAGGGCATCAGACAAGTGTTGAGCGATTTACTCTGACAGTTGACTACGTAGTTTCAAAGTCTGCGAGTTAGTCGATGGTTTCACGAGGAAATATGGCTTGATGTGTAGTAATTCACAGGTCTAACATTATTGCAACCTTCCCCTCAGATCATTTTAAAATACTTTACTAAAAATAATTACTTTGGAAGTAAATTTGTTGGAAGTCAAGTTTTATGAAGAGAGGATTATCAAGAATTAGGTCTTAGTAGTTGAAGAATTAAAAACTAATAAGTAAAAAAAAGTTTTTATTTTAGCCAACGTTTTGGCCTGAATTTTAGGCCTTCATCAGGGCTGGATATGAAAAAGAAACGTACAAAAATAATATAGAAACAGGGTCTATATTTCTTAATCTAACAAAAAATAAATAAATGAAAATATAAAACTGTGTGTAATCAACTATATAAAATGTATACTGAACATATTGGAGAGGAAAAAAAAACCTTCTTTGGTAAAAAATTAGTTTTTAATTTTTCAACTGGCAAGATCGAATTCCTGATAATCTTCTCTTCATAGAAATAATTAAATTTTTTGAACCCAAACAAGTATAAATACGAAGACATAAATATCCTCGGAATAACAATTCCTTGTCCTCAATTTTCATCAAGCACATTTGAAATTTGTTTGTACTTGCTTCAAGTCTTTCCTTATCAGACAGAGGATCCTGTTCTAAAACGTGGTACTCACTTCCCCAAACCCACAAGCATTCTCACTGCCATTCTAATGGCTTTACCAAGACTTTTACAGAGTTCAAGTTATTCAATCCAACAACAGACACATGGGAATTAAATTTCTAAGGATTAAGTATCCCCGGCCGCCACAAAAAAAAAAAAAAAAAAAAAAAAAAAAAAAAAAAAAAAAATCTATGCCTAATTAGATATAATAACTGTTGGAGATACGAAAAAACTAACGGAAAAAAAAGTTTTCCAAATGTTTGTCAAAATAGCACCAACTTCATCCACTTCGGCTGCCAGGTCTATTTTAGGATTATATTACTTAGCCTAAGGATTACTTAGTAGCCCCCAGTATAAAGAAGACAAAATTTTATTTGTTGATTGTTCGATTTCCGGATTCCACGTGTAATGGAATACATGAAATCAAATTTTGAAGGGATCGTGGTTTTAATTTCAAGTCAATTATAATAATTTATTGTCAAGGAAAATAACCTAATATAATAAAATAACACTTTACTGCTCCCGATAAGCGGACCTACCTTTATAAGAAGAAAAGTTAAGGAAGATAAGCCAATATAGACTAGTGATTCACCTCTTCAGTGTATTTCTAACGAAGTTTTAATTTAGTGCCAGAAAATATTTGGGGACAGTTTTGGAAATTATTTTGGTAAGAATGCGGTTAGGATCCAGGAACAATGTCCATTTTTATTTTACAGAGAATTCCGAAAGAATTTAGTCACTGAAGTTGTTCTCATGATATATTTTTTTGAAATTTTTAAAAATATTTTGCCCAATTATATTTAATAGCTGCCAAAAATGATAAGTCACTAATACACATACACACACACACTCACAAACGCTTGCGGCAATATTATATACCTGCATACGTTGTGTGTGTGTGTGTGTGTGTGTGTGTGTGTGTGTGTGTGTGTGCGTGCGCGTACGTCATGCGTGCGTGTGTGTGCGCGTGTTTGTGTGCGTGAGTGCGTACGTGCGTGTGTGTGCGTGCGTGCGTGCGTAATATAATGGAAAAACATATCAAGAGGATTTCAAAGGACACCCTTTCACCATTCTTAATAACACCAATTGGCATGGATGTCAGTTTTGTCTACACCGTTCTTATATGACAGTAGATTATGAAAAGGAAATATAATAATATTATAAGACAGTAGAATTCATTCGACAATATATTTTTTATTTACTTAAGCAGTCGATAATAAAAATACACTTATATTTCTAAAATGCATTTTTTCATTTTTCAAAAATGTTTCCAACGATCTTCTAATTTCCAGGTATAATATTGTGTTTTGTAACTTAAGCCTTACTGTACAAAAACATTATTATCTGGAGTTATCACAATACTTTTCACTCAGAACCCTCAACGTTAAGACAAGTAAAAGTATTATTGATTTTTTGAAATAAGTGGCACATGCTACCTATTGAGGATCCAAAAATTGTAAAATTGATATATTCAAGACGCGCACAAGTAATTCCTTATTTTTTTTTTACCACATTTAGTGTCATGTAGTAAAACGGTGACGGCGGACCAATCTTTTAAAACAAATATTCATTTGACATATTCTAAACATTTAAATGATTTTTATTAAAATTTCTTCCATGAAGGAAAACAAGGATGTTTACTAAAAATATATACTGTTATAGAAAAGATATAGGTTGTTTTTTGTAAACCGTAAAAAAAAAAAATTATTTCACGTTAAAAAACAGGCGTATCATTTGAGAACTAAATAAAAAAAAACACGGGCGTCAAACTGGTTCCTTGTGGACTTTATTCAAGGTTTATTCACCAACAGCTTGCCGTTCCATTTTTGGAGTAGGTAAATTGTGTCAGTAGAAGTGGGAAAAAAACTTTTGCCTCCCAAGATTATTTTCGAATATTTTATTCCTATAAACCTTGCATATATAAGCAACGAAACGTCGTACCACGTTTATTCTACTTATAAGGAATACCACAAGGGCGCCGGCTTAGCTGAGGAGATCCGTTTCGGACCTCTCAGTTTAGCGCAGTGGGTTCGAGGCCCGCACATGTCACTGGGTAGGGTTTTATGCCTCAATGAATAGTATGACAGGTCATCCCTCCATAACTCGTAAGTGGCTGTGTGGAGTGGGGGGGGGGGGAGTCCAGGGTAGCTGATGGGTTCTGTTCGGCACTTGTGGGTTCAAACCCCAAGATTTTATCGAGAAATAAAAGCTTATCCTGAGCCATGGTCGTCTAAAATGCTAGAATGGGATTCTAACATGACTATGAGGTTGAAAGAGAAGATAACACCTAATAATAATAAAAGAAGGGGGGGGGGGATAATTCTTCAGTACCCTAGTAGTGAAATGAATATTTGCATTTGAATTTTAAAACTTATATAACATCAATACCAATGTTTTGATTTCCTAATAATAATAAGAAAAAAATATAAGTCCGGCACACAGGAGCTGTGCAAACCAAGCAAATATCCTATTTTTCGTTGAGTTGGGTACATTTGAGTTTAAACAGCTAATGTCCATGAGTGGTAAGGGGGGGGGGGGAAGAGGCGATCATCCACCCCAGTTACTTTTTTAATTTCCTCGTTGTGAAAATATCATTATTCAATTTGGCCACCTGTTTCTCATTCGATTTCAATAAAAACAAATCAGTTTAACGATTTGAGTAAGTAAAAGTTAAACTTCAAATATCGAATTTAATTGATATATTTCTAAATTAAGGGATCAATCAATTCTAAAATTAATTAATTGAATAAACCTCTTTAAAATGTTGAATATAAACGTTAGACAGATAAATTTTATACATTTTTTTCGAAACTCTATTAAGAATGGTGTCATTAAGATTATAAATTTTGGTAGCCCTTGAACCCACTTTCCCTCTCGATCGATACCAGCCATTAACGAGCTCAACCTTTCGTTCTGCTTTAAAAACGACATGCCAAATTTCGTTGCGAAAAACTAAAAACTGTGGTTTGAAGTGCGTTGAAAAATACATATTTATATATAGATTAACACACACACACACATATTTATATACATTAACACACATGCCGGATACCTGTTATTTTTTTTTTAAGACAGGTAATAAGGAGGGCCCTCCGTCTCCTAAGATTTATTATTCAATATCGCTTACCACCTCATTTTTTCAAAAAATTCTAAAGATATAGTTTTAAATCACAACGTTAACACGGTCTAAATGCAAATCCAAAAATGATTATTTAGGAGTTCTGTCATTGGGCAGCTCCTCCATCAAGCGAAGTACACGCTAAGTTCTTGTCTTCTTTTTTTTGTTTTTATTTTTATATGTTTATTTTTTTTATTTATATANTTTTTTAAATTACTTTATATTGTAAATATTAACCAGCACATTAAAAGATGCAAAAATACGTATAATGTAATTACTAATGAAATTTTATTTAATAAATGTATATTAGGAAGGGAGTTTCAGAGAGTGATGGACGTTTACACTCGAAGGAGCGATCATCTTGCAAACATATGCTGAATAAAAAAAAAATACATAAATTCTCGACAATATTATAATAGATTGCTCACATTTCTACTACACTGCCATACTTCCAATCCAATACAAATGAACAAGGTAATAATTAATCTTCCAAAAAGTTTCAGATGTAAAAAAAAAAAAAAAGTTACTGATTTTAGTTGTGGTATTTAATTGCACGTAAAAATTTTCACAAGAAATGCAAGGGAGTTAGAATAAAAAAATCTTCCTACCCCAGCCGGGATCCGAACCCGGGTCTCCTGCCGGCTGTCTAACTCCCTTGCATTTCTTGTAAAAAAAAAAAAATTAAAGTTTTACTCTTTAAAATATTTTATGCAGTTAAGCAGTTCTCTTGAGTATTATTGGGAAGTTGTTGTTGGTTTCGGATGGGGGGGGTGGATGAAACAAAGAAAACAAACAACCCCTGAGACATATTTCAGGGGGGAAAAGCGGCAGACAGCTGGTACACTCATGTATGTAACAACGCATGCGCTCTTCAGAGGCAGGAGGCAAATGTAAACGGAACGACTCTATATTAGGGATAGAGGGCACTAGAACTAGGGGGAGTCGGCGGCCTTGGTTACACGGCTTCGGACCGCGGAAACTGGCGTGGGAGAACACACTCCTCCCAGACGTCGCCTTAATGGCCTTATTTATTAAAAAAAAATATCCATAAAAAATACATATGCGAGGACCTTGATAAGGAAGTACGATACCTGAATAATAATAAGAGAATTATAATTATTATTTAAAACAAATATAATCATTAAACAACTCAAACATTCGCATATACAACTCTCTATTTTTGTACATCATATGCCTACGAACGTTAGTTTCATGCATCTAAGTAAATCTCCTCTGGTCCTAATTTTGAAACATTTAAGCAAAATTGCATGATAAAATAAATTGAATTGCAAGAACTGTTATTATTTTATTTTCATGATTAATTAGATTTGAAGAAATGTTTATATA
>KZ807910.1:60088-74169 GCA_000696205.2 Oncopeltus fasciatus | reverse complement strand
GATATATATTTTTTTTTTTTTTACTGATATCCGATATCCTGCAGACTCGGGACATCTTTTTGTCCCTCTTCCAAAAGACTACCTAATGAAAATTGTATTCCTTTAAAATAATTAAAGAGACCACTCCGAGTCCGGTCCGGCATAACATAACATTTTGACAACAATGAACTAAAAAAAAAAAAAAAATTCAAAATTACAATGGCAAGAGGAGAGGTGACACCACTCTCAAATAAAAACGAATTTTAAGATACTTAAAATTATTTTTTCGTTAAGATGACTTAGAACGTAAAGAATAGAAAAAAATATTTTCTGTATTTTTCACTTAGCATGTATTTATATAAACAATAATTAATCTCTAAAATATAATTAAATTTTTAATTTCAAATACATTACTTTCCATTTAAAAGGAGAGTTTGTTGACCGTAGATATTATTCTAAGATGATTTTAATTGGGGTTCGGTCAAGGTAGAAACGTCTACCTTGACCGAACCCCAACTAAAATCATCTTAGGATTACTTTCCATTGTTACATTATTAAATAAGAATGAAATGCCGAGAAGAAAAATACTGAACTCCTGACTAGTCAATATTCGGTAGCCACTGCCTTCCAGCTTGCGAATGCCTAAAAATTATCTATACTAGTCAAGATACAACGTGTTGACTCTCAAAGGCACTTGCTCTAATCGCGTGTGCTTCTGAGGGGGCATGCGATTTCCTTTATAAAATAAATTGCTTATTTATTTACTTACTGGTTTGTTTATCTAAACTAAAATGTTTTAGAGTGGGAGGAGAGCGTGGCCTCTGAGGTCGGCACGTCTGACCTCTTAACTGCTCCTAACAAGGTCTCATTCACCTCTGAGCAGGGCGACAATCACACTTCAGACCATTAGCAGAGGCGTCCAGGGAGGAATGTCACATCCCGGGGGACTGAACCCTCCAGAACGAGCAAAACTAACGCGCGCTGTCCAGTAGGAGGCTCATCAACTTGCAAAAGAGGGGAAGTATGTGTGGCCAGAGATAGATATTGTACTTTAGTGAAAAAAAAAAACACTTCTTTTCCAGACTTTTATTCATTTATTACATTCTGTTATAATATTTTGTAATTTGATTACAATGAAGTAAAAAAAAAAAAAAAAAAAAAAAAAAAAAAAAAAANTCTACAAGCTGTAGGTATTTCGTATAAAAAGAAGTTAAGTCATGTATTTTTTCCTCTTAGGTTTCTTACCATCTACTTATATGGTCATGCAGGGAGGGACATAAGATGCAGGTACTCCTACTCTAGACATGCAAAACACTGAGCAGCTTTAATTTCTTAATAAAAACCTGTCTATAGCTAACTCGCAGCTCCATGTTGTGGAGTCAATAACAGAATCCCTGGCCAACTTACAATCCACAGTATCTCCCTCAATAGTAGTAAAAAGTCAGTAAGTATAAATGTTTTTTTGTGTGTGTGTGTTTGCGCGCGCATATCGCTGAGGATTTAAATATATTTTGTTTTAAATGGCAACATCTACGGGGAATCTGTTAAATACAAATATATAAAACTCCAGTGGGATTTTTAAGACCGTATTCACCTAAACATACAAGGCATCCTTCCCACGAAATTATGAAGCCAAAGGCATCTCTTGATTCGTTAACTGAACTAGGTCAAAAACACAATAGACAGCGAAGCCATTGTTACCATTACCAGGTTAAATGAAGGAAGCTTTACAAAACTTTACGTAAAAGAGATTTTAACACAGAAAAGCTGTATCTGAGATAGAATCTTCTAACATCGCTAACCCACAAACTAATCCTAATACCTTCTGAAGAAGAAGATAAATTTCCTTACTGAATGATAAAGTTTACAAATACTATAAAATAAACTGAAAGAATAAGCAGATTATAACCAATAAATCCTATATAAGATGGCAGTCCGTCATGTTGGAGCTGTACAGGCTACGCGAATTTCACTGCATTGCAGTTCATGAACACATGAATTTGTGTATTCCATGTCATTCATGTAAATGACACTCCCAATGTTTTCTTATAATACAAATAAATAAATAACCAGATTTCCCTCGAAACTCGGGGAAGATAAGTAGTAGAGTTGAGTAATCAGGATCTGAGAACATATCGAAAAAATGAACAGTGGGGGTTTACATGAACTCTAAATTTTAATTAAATGGCTCAGGGCCACAATCAGTTATTTTTCTAAGTGAATAAGGTATGCTGCTTTTTAGAGGATAATATATAAAAATAGATTACTTTTTATAATTATTAGTAACTCAGCCATGGGGAAAGCCTGAAATTTAGGCCGAAACTTAGGCAATAAAAACACCTTTTTTTTTTTTTTATAAATTAGTTTTAATTTCTTCAAATCCCAAAAGCGAATCCCCAATCAATCCTTCATTGTAGTGAATTCATTCATACATGGAATATCATTAGTTTTCTCATGACTTCAGTTTGCGGAATTCAAATAACACTAACTTTACGGAATTTATGTGATTTAAATAAAAAAATATCACTCAAACTGATGTTTCGGGTTGGTGCTGTAAAGGTGACAGGATATTAATATTGAAGCTGATTCAGATTGTTAATATGTCTTTCTGGGAAGTTTATTTATGCATGTTTTTAATCTTTTGAAATGGGCCGGTGGGTATAAAAATGGAGAGGTGGTGCAGTGATTATATCAGAATGAAGAAAAGAAGCAGAAAATAAAAGAAGAGACAACAGAAGAAATGGACAAATGAGGGAGAGGATGAGTGGAGGGAAAAGAAGAATATTGGGGAAAAACGAATTGGGGAGGGGATGGTATGAATGCCTGATATGCGTGTATTTCTAGATTCCAAGTCTTTCGAAAAACTCTCCAAACAAAAGAAGTTTCCGGCATTTTCCCGAAAGAACATCATTTGTTACAGAGTTGTACGTGCTGTATAAGTCTATGAATAAAATTTTGAGGCTATGAAGAAAGTCGGCAATAACTCTGACTAATTTCAACATGAACTTGTAAGTTTGCACCAAAAGTATAAAATATAATTTTTTTTTTCTTATCTGTTTAGAACTATTGTAATCATACCTTTAACGCTTATCATTGTTTTACCCTGCTAATAAATTAAATGTTTTATTTAATTTTTTTTTTTTTGTATTTTGTATGTGTTAGTCTATCTTGACACCATTTATGAGGGTGGGGCTATATGCAAATTATAATCCTATTTTAAATATCCATGGCTCAGAGTAAGCTTTTATTTATCGATAAAAGCTTGCCCTCAGCGGGATATACTGATATTTACTTACTAGCCAAATAATTGTCCTGCAAGTACGACTTGTACAGCTAATACAACAGCCAACTTAATAAATAATAATAATAATAATAATAAATAAGATTTATAAGAGCTAATTAGATGAGCTTGAAAGATATTTCCATCTGCAAACAGGAAACTATCTTTAAAGAAAAACTATATACTATCAATAATCAGTGATTGATCTAATTAAAATCCCAGGAATAGCGCTAAGGAATTTCATTGTTTCTAATAATCTAAGGTTTTATCGAAAAATTAGAAAGTATATTTTATTCCATTAATAACTACAACAATCCATATGTTAGATTTCTTTATCTTCTTTGCGTAAGGCGGGGAAGGGGAACATGCAAAGAGTGTTAGATCACGCCGACCTGACGTCATCACCATTTCCGATTTACCCTCGAGTGGCTGAGTCCGCCCTCTGCCGCTAGCCACAGCATTATTGCAGTATTTCCGCTAACATCCAGTGGGAAATGTGGAGTGGACGAAGAAGAGACAAAATTAACTTCCGACAATTTAAGTAAAAACCCTGCATTAATTTAAGTCAGCTTTTTTTTTTTGCTGTGTTAGCCTCCCTTGCAGCCACTTAGGGTCATTGGAGGGAGGGGCTATCTACAGGTTGCCACCCCATTTTAAACACCCATGGCTCAGGACGAGCATCCATTTATAAATAAAAGATTGATCTGGGCGGGAGTTGAACCCGCGGCGTCAGGATTGCGAGACCCGTACGGATCCCCTGAGCTAGCCAGGCGCCCCTAAGTCAACTTTAAAAGTAATATGTTAATAGCAATCAGGGGATATAGTAGAGCTCACAACAAATGAAGAGTTTTTTGACCATTGGGCAAAAGTTTTTTGACCATATCAGCCATCTTTTTTTCCACTGCCATATTCTGACCATATTTTTTTATTTTTTATATTTGAGTGTTAGCCTTCCATTCAACCACTTAGGGTCATGGAAGAAGGGGCTATCTACAGGTTGCCACCCCATTTTAAACACCCATGGCTCAGGACAAGCTTCTATATTATAAATAAAAGATTGACCTGGGCGGGATTTGAACCCGCGGCGTCAGGATTGCGAGACCCGTACGGATCCCCTGAGCTAGCCTGGCGCCCCTGACCATATTTTTAATTTGTATTTTTTGGATCTACCTTGACCGAACCCAAACAAAAAAAAAAAAAATCTAATAACAGTATTGCCGCCATGGTATAGAATGGATATCTGCCGCTGCAGAGGCCTAAGAAGCCCTATGACATAGCCATGGAGGAGAGTGGCGCCATCTGAGATCGATAGAAGACAACCTCACTCGCACAGGCCATCCTCACACACAACCCTCAGCGCACAGGACACGCCGAAAAGCCGGACACGCTTCGGTAATTCAAACCTCCTCACAATGTTGACGGCACTGGCCAGAAGTCCTTGAATTTCTTCTTGCATTACTGAAAAACAAACTAGCTGATGGTAATGCGTACCTGGCCAGCTATTCAGTCAACAGCTAAACATGGATATCCAAGTTCTTAACCAGGTTACTAATATATCCTTCTCAAATATCTAATATACTCAAATACACGAATATCTCACGTTTTTCCAAATCCCGCCTATCCCCCCACCCCCCAGAATCCAATTGATTTCTTGGTCATACTAATTTAATCCTTGAAAACAAACTACTTTTCACTTCTAGAACGATAACGTTTGAACACTGACGCACGAAGGGGCACGAATAGACCACTCTCCGCCTCACCCGATTTCATCTCCAACTGATCAAATGAAAAGGCTTGAAGAATAAATCTGCAATATTGCCTTTACTTACTTCAAATTAAAATTGTGAATACAATACACATAAATAAAAATAATTAATCAACATAACAAATAATTAATCCATTTTCTAATATATGGCTGGTGGACAAGTTTAATCAAAGTGAATGACTTTTTTTTTTCAATGCACAAAAGAGAATATATTTAATTTCTTGTGAATATATAACTAAAAGTTTATAGGATAAAAACACAGTAATGAATTCTGAGTACACCTATTGAGGCCTCCTTGGCATAAGGGGGTTTATGCCAAACCAAATAGTTTTATAAATAATTAAATGAATTGAGCTATGTGATCCCACGCAAAATTTTCTACAAGAAATGCACAGGGAGCCAGAAAACAATTTTTTCCAAAATCATTTTGGAGGGAAAAAAAAATTTTTTTCTGGCTCCCTGTGCATTTCTTGTAGACAATTTTATTTATGTTACGGTTATCCTTCTTGAAGAAAAACTATATTCTTTCCATATAGCTTGTCCGATTCCCTGCAATATTGCAAATATACTTAATTTATAAACGAATATGCATAAATAAATATAAATAACATGCATAAATATGCATCTTGTAGTCATATCACTCGTGGCAATTGACAATTACAAGAAATCGCATTGACAATTATTTATAATATAAGATTATTATAATTTATAAAAATACAGATTATTAAAACTTTTTTAATTTATGAGCTTTGAAAGGGGCTTTTAAACTTATTACTGGAAGAGTGGCAGAAGCGAATTATCAGTTTAATTTTCAAAGAGTAAGGCAGAGTGCATTGAATACACAACATATATAAATCCATCTGCTCTGAACAAATCACCGTACACGAATATATACAAAACACAGCCGGAATGTGTAAGCTGCACGAGAGTGGTCTCCCAGTCAGCCCTGACCTATCTGCCCCATTAGCATACGGCCGGTCTTCACACCTTCGAATATGTTAGCGCTCGCGATGATTTCTCAACAGCGCTAGTACGGACGCAACATAAATCTACTGGAGCTTCATCAGGGCTCTGCTGGGTGAAACATGAAGGAGGGTCTTGACAACATGGAGTATATGCATGCTGAGTCATCCAGGAGTTGAGAGACCCACAGATTTGAGAACAAAACCCAAAACAAATCTCTAAAAGTTATGACAGGATGGAGTTAAGAGCAGGATAATTAAAAAGTGAAGGTAGAATTTATTAGCAATAAAATTTTGAAAGTACAGTAATGAACAAAGACACAAACCTATTAAAAATTTCCTATCATGTCATGAATCCATGATACAGTTTCTAAAAATCAATGAATTAAACAATAAAATACATTGAAAACTAAATCACTTCCCAGCGATCTCTCAACGAAAGTAACTATTTAATTGATGATAAAAGAAGTTTAGAATCATTCTAACTCCAATAAATTATGTTTTATTTTAGCAGCCTTACACTAGGACTCTGTATTTATTATGCAGAATAAAATGTAACATTTCAAGTTCAATAACAATTTCCCTTCAACGATTTAAATTTTAATAAACTGTATTTAATCAACAGACAATAAATGACAGTATTGTAAGAAAAAATATTTTAACAATACAAAACATTTAAACAAAGAATTAAGAATCCGTGATGAGACCGAAAGGTGTCTTCTGATTCTGAGGGAAATTCCTTATGTGCGAAATAAAGTCCGTTCAGAATAATACACTTACATGAGCATGTACATGTGCTATAGCGAAGTCAGTATTAAAGCTTTTTTCATATGTAAATCTTTAAACAGGTGTTATGAAAATAAACCATAGGGGCAAGATGAAACATTCTAGCATTTATGTTATTTAATAAATAAATATTTCATTTGGTTGTGGTTTTTAAAACTTAAAAATTTATAAAACATTTATAAATTAAAATTAAATAAAGTAAATGACGAGAGTCGACAAATAGTTTGACAATGTCAGCTCCTTCGAGTACAAGACGAAGTTCTCGTCTTTCTCGTGGGTTAGGCTCTTGCTAGTGTAGAGGGAATTTAATGAGATATCTAGCTAGTCCTGGTGGTGTAATGGCTTAACACGCCGGCCCGGATAGCAGGAGATCCAGGTTCGATTCCTGGCTGGGACAGATAGATTTTTTTATTCTATTCCCTCTCATTAATTGTTATTTAACACACTTGAGAAAAGCACATAGATGTTAGGGACATATTTAAGAATGTAACCTGGGTTATGCGGCCCCCTCCTGTTTTATCTGGGGCACGCCATAGAGGTCTAACATTTCCTCATCTATATCAATTTGGGCAAGTACAACTTTTGTATCTACTCATACTAATTGTCAATTTTAAATTAAGCATGGGAAATCTGTTTAGCTTAGGCTCCTCCCGTCTGACGGTCATTAATTATTTCAGTATAATGTCATTAAGTTTCCGAAGAATATTAAAATACACGATTTCATAGCTCCCCCCCCCCACCAGGGTCGAAAGTTGCCAGATTCTCGACCACACTTTTAGGCACTCAGACTAAACAAGATACAGAAGGTTAATCCTCCCCTACATTTTCCCCAGGGGGTAAATTTAAGAGGAAATTCTAATTTTAGACCAAAACCGAACATCTGGCTTGACTCAGGAATGCTCCTGGATGACCTTTGAGATTGGAGGAATTCTAGAGATTCGCCATGTTAGTACAACACATTAAATATTGTTTTTAAGTTATTTGCAAACAAAACTGCAAAATGCCACCGTTACATAACCTCACACGTATAACGTAAATGATTGTATGAAAATCATGTTTACGTAGTAATTTACCGCAGATAAAATAATGTAATATGTAATGTTATATCCGGGTCTCCTACTTTCTGGTAGAAAGAGGATAGAACGAGGACTTTCAGACAGAATGAGAGTGTAATAAATAGCTAACAATGTCAGATCCTTCGAGTATAAGACGATATATTCGCCTTACTTGGGGGTTTTGACTCGCAGTGAAGTGCAGGGAATTGAAGAGATTATCCAAATGAGAGTTTGTTGACCGTAGATATTATTCTAAGATGATTTTAGTTGGGGTTCGGTCGAGGTAGATCCAAAAAAACACAAATAAAAAAATGTATTTTTTTAATAAAGGATTATCTGCCAACGTTTCAGTTCAGGGCTATCATGAAGATGAGAGAGGACGTCCTGTCCCTAGGTTCACATTTCCATGACTGGAATTCCCAGCCCTGAAGATGGCTTACAATGTAAGCCGAAACGTTGGCAGATAATCCTTCATTAAAAAAATACATTTTTTTATTTGTGTTTTTTTGGATCTACCTCGACCGAACCCCAACTAAAATCATCTTTGAAGAGATTATCTTGCTAGCCTCGGTGGTGTAAAGGCCAGCATACTTGCCCGGATAGCAGGAAACCCGGGTTCGATTCCCGGCTGAGGTAGTAAGATTTTTTTTTTCTGGCTCCTTTTGTATTTCTTGTAAATAACTTAGCTTGGGATTACATATCACAATTAATACATTATTTAAAAATAATGTAATCAAGATTTCCCTTAACTGTTACTTTAAAATAAAAGTTCAGAACACATAAAAAACATGAGAATCGGGCTGTAGAAAGAAAATCTAGGAGCTATTTATACTCAAAACTTCTCTGTTAAGGAAGTTTGACCTAGTTCGGTTTTGAACTTGCAAATAAAACATAAATAATAAAGCCAGGGTGTTAATTATTTATTAAAGGTTTTTTAATGGCTTTAAAAGGCAACATTTAAAAATATAGCTAAGCCCCGTTTAATGTTTTTCCGATTTCCTAACTTTAATATATATTTATAAATGCCTCCTGACCTGCAGAAAAGAAAAAAAAACTGAGCAGGAAAACCGCAATAAAGGCTCATCCAGTATTAAGAAGTAAAAGGAAAATTTCGGAACACCGAAAATTATTGCCAGTCACACAACTAGACCGTGGCGTTTTAACACTTACAATGTCAAATTCGAAAAAAATATTATTTTTATTAGATCATTTCATTAATACTGGTCAATTTTTGGACACGGGATTTCAAAGAAATAGCACACCATTTTATCAGAGACATTATTAATACTACATAATCAGTCCAATCATATAGTCTTTACACATTATTTTTTCTAATTAATTAATTATTAGCCCTATGAAATTGGGACATTTAAAAAATACATATTCTTATTTAACGTAAAGCAGGAACAGCGGAAGTTATGCAGACATCCTGCGAAGCAATAAAGACCAACATAAATAAAAATAAAAGTGTAATTTCACCCCACAAGCCTGAGAAGGACAATAGCGGGAAAAGGTCTAACCTCTTAGGGGCAAAAATGGTAGGAGGGGGCGGGCTCCCTAAAGCCTCGCCCCTTCATATATGTATTCCCTATGGCACACTTATGTTATAAAACATATATGTTCATATAATATTTTATTTTATACCCTTCCATAACGTTATTAGCGATGAAAATATTGAAGATGACTCAATTTAGAATTTATCTAATCCCCTCCACTTAATCCAATTTCAACCGAAATTGTACAAGTCTCACGGTATGAGAAAATTTAACAAAATTTAGTAATATAATTTTTTTATACTAATTTTGAGTGCAAGGGAACAGTATAAAAAATCTAACTTACCCAGCCAGGACTCGAACCTGGGTCTCCTGCTATCCGGGCAGGTGCATTTACCAATTATGCTACCGGAGCCAGTCTGATAAGTTATTAAATTTCCCGCACTAATGTCGAAAGTCCAACCTCAGATTGGTAAATGCACCGGCCCGGATAGCAGGAGATCCAGGTTCGAGTACTGGCTGGGACAGTTAGATTTTTTTATTTTGTTCCCTTGCACGAAAAATTAGTAAAATTTACGTGGGATTAAGTACCACAAAAAATATTATTTATAGTTTTTTTTTGTTTTTTTTTAAACCGCAAAATACATTCATTTTCGGTTGAAATTGGATAAGATTAATTAAAAATTGAATAATCTTCTCTAGCACTGATGGAATCACCTGAGGTTAATGAGGGAAGTATCAGTAGGTGACCTCTCTGTTCTACACAACTATGGCACTGTCCAGACTTACTGCAGACTTTAGTCTGCAGCTTTTCTACTATTTATACAGGATAAGTGCATGTTTACGCACTAACAAGGTATCTACAAGCTGTAGGTATTTCGTATAAAAAGAAGTTAAGTCATGTATTTTTTCCTCTTAGGTTTCTTACCATCTACTTATATGGTCATGCAGGGAGGGACATAAGATGCAGGTACTCCTACTCTAGACATGCAAAACACTGAGCAGCTTTAATTTCTTAATAAAAACCTGTCTATAGCTAACTCGCAGCTCCATGTTGTGGAGTCAATAACAGAATCCCTGGCCAACTTACAATCCACAGTATCTCCCTCAATAGTAGTAAAAAGTCAGTAAGTATAAATGTTTTTTTGTGTGTGTGTGTTTGCGCGCGCATATCGCTGAGGATTTAAATATATTTTGTTTTAAATGGCAACATCTACGGGGAATCTGTTAAATACAAATATATAAAACTCCAGTGGGATTTTTAAGACCGTATTCACCTAAACATACAAGGCATCCTTCCCACGAAATTATGAAGCCAAAGGCATCTCTTGATTCGTTAACTGAACTAGGTCAAAAACACAATAGACAGCGAAGCCATTGTTACCATTACCAGGTTAAATGAAGGAAGCTTTACAAAACTTTACGTAAAAGAGATTTTAACACAGAAAAGCTGTATCTGAGATAGAATCTTCTAACATCGCTAACCCACAAACTAATCCTAATACCTTCTGAAGAAGAAGATAAATTTCCTTACTGAATGATAAAGTTTACAAATACTATAAAATAAACTGAAAGAATAAGCAGATTATAACCAATAAATCCTATATAAGATGGCAGTCCGTCATGTTGGAGCTGTACAGGCTACGCGAATTTCACTGCATTGCAGTTCATGAACACATGAATTTGTGTATTCCATGTCATTCATGTAAATGACACTCCCAATGTTTTCTTATAATACAAATAAATAAATAACCAGATTTCCCTCGAAACTCGGGGAAGATAAGTAGTAGAGTTGAGTAATCAGGATCTGAGAACATATCGAAAAAATGAACAGTGGGGGTTTACATGAACTCTAAATTTTAATTAAATGGCTCAGGGCCACAATCAGTTATTTTTCTAAGTGAATAAGGTATGCTGCTTTTTAGAGGAAAAATAAAGACTTAGATCGCTATTGAGGAAATTGGAAAAATAAGAGGGGAAATTTTCGGAAATATCAAGAAGGACAAGAATGATTTTTTTTTTTTAAAGTAGAAATAATATATAAATATTTTATTTGGTTGTGGTTTTTTATCCCACCTAAATTTTAAACAATTAATGAGAGGAAATATCTAAAAAATCTATCTGTCCAGCCAGGAATCGAACCTGGATCTCCTGCTAGATATCTCTAATATTTAGCTTGTCCTGGTAGAATAACTGGTAAATGCACCGGCCCGGATAGCAGGAGATCCAGTTTCGATTCCTGACTGGGACAGATAAATTTTTTTATTCTATTCCTCTCATTAATTGTTTGAAATAATATATATTTTAGTGCGATGAAACTAACAAAGTTTTTTTTTACTGATAAAATAAACATTTAGGAAGTTTCACAGAGAAATATGAACACTAGGATGTCTACTTCGTCAAATTGATAATATTAGTTCGAGGAACATTTACTCCTTTTTAACACATTTTCATTTGCTTGCTAAGAAAGGGGTGAATGGGGTAGCAACATATCTGTAATATACAAAATGCAGAGAGAGGGGGAATTTTAGCAGGGCCTTGAGCGGGTCGGTACAATGCCTAGGAGAAGGGCTTTGAAAATGTAGACACTGACTGGCTGAAGGGCTGTCAGTTCTACTGAACCCTCCTGGTTGGAAAGTTTGCACT
The DNA here is from genome assembly GCA_000696205.2 of Oncopeltus fasciatus. Lineage (NCBI taxonomy): Eukaryota > Metazoa > Arthropoda > Insecta > Hemiptera > Lygaeidae > Oncopeltus > Oncopeltus fasciatus. Next base: position 62,203 of record KZ807910.1, on the reverse strand, counting down.
CCAGTCGGGAAGAAAGTTTCTAACCTCAACAATATCCCTATCTTTACAAAAATACATCACCATTAACCATGGCATCTTATAGGGAACCGGAAAGTATTTCATTTTTAAATAGTAATAAAAAGTACAGTATATACTTTTTATTACTATTTAAAGCTAAAAATAACCATTTGGACCGATGAGAAAAAGAGTTAAAAGTATAATGAAATATCTGGCTAGTCTGATTCACCATATTTTATTAAACTGTTGGAAAACATTAAAATTCCTGCCTAAGGCAGTAGCATGGAGACTTATATAGACATATTCCAGGGAGCAGTTTAAAAAAAAAANGAAGGCGAAAATCAAGACCGACAAGACTGGCTCTAGACCGTCCGAAAAGAGAACACAGGGCTGTGTGAAAACATCCAAACTTCGTTCTCGTCGTCTAAATATGTACTCTTGGTAAAAAAATTATGCACTATGAAAGATAGAGATAGATTATGTCCTCAGGCAGTTTACGGAGCTCTTGGAAAATGATGAAGAATAAAAACTGGAACTCAGTTCACTGTTATTTGGTCAACTACTCATTATTTTATTAAGGCATTGACGTAAACCCACGTAATAAAGGCATTGGTATAAACGCATGTAATAAATATATATATAGAATTGCACTTGAAAGCATGTCTGGCTGCCAACAACTTAGTTCAGACAATTGGTAGTAGCAATATTAAGCGACCAGTAGAATAAATCCTAATAAATCAGGTCTTAAAGGAAAAATAATTGTGGATAATTGAAATAGAAAACAACTTGGAACCATTTTCATCCCATAGCCAAGGGGATAAATATGTTTGTGTGTGTGAGAGAGATTAGATTAGATGAATACTTTATTGGCTTAGGACGATGAGTTCTTTCTCTCTTAGACAATATTTAACTTCTCAAGTTGTATTAATTACCACACTAAAAAACAAAACTGAAAAAAAAAAAACTTTCTTTAGTTATAAAGAAATTATTATGTTCAATCTACTAATAAAATTTATATATAACAATACCTATCAATAATACAAATAAAATATGTATAAAGAATAGTGAGGGGCATCAATTTAGAGCAAAAATCATTACAAAGCAACGCATCGTCAGCCAGGCGAATCCCCTGAGTCCCTCCCAAGAAAATAACCTCTACAGGCCCTACGAAAGGACGATGTAGCCCTTATTTCTATTGGGAGAGAGAGAGAGAGACCCTCAGGCGTTGAGATGGGTACAGGAAGCCATGTCTAGGGATAAGGGCAATCGGGCAAGGCATATTCCCAAGAAGAACACTACAGTCAGATATAAAACGAATATCAGCACACACTCCGTAAGTGTAGCGGCTTGTCTCTTGTCTTAAATAATCACTTAATTTTAGCATTTCCAACTCAACCGAACAATTCAAATTGTGCAAATAGAGTCTAGTACACTCCCTGCTTGAATTTATACAACGGTCTACTACCTTATAGATTACTTATTCAAGACGGTAAACATTAATAACTATGACGTCCTCAGCATTCTAATAAATACAATTATAAATTATTTATACATAGTTAGGGCAATCGGGAGAAACAAAGATGCTTAAAATCTACACTAATGTTACAAAGAGTTAACTCTCGACATTATGTTGGTAGCATTTCGAATACTGATATGTATGTTTCTAAAACTTTTTAAAGAAGAAACCCAATCCATTTGCAAAATCTGGCGAGTGGATTTGGCAGATCACTGGGGATGCAAAAAACCAGGAAGGAACGAGACAAGGAAGTTACTTATCTTACTACTGCGTAACTAAGCAGTTTCCACCAATTCGTGGTTAATGAATATTTATTTGAACTTTTGAAATCATGGAAACCCCTTGGACTCTGCCAAATAACAAACAGCCATATATTTTGCATTTAACACCTACATGCCAAGTTTTATAGTGAAAAACAGTGGTGAGTAGCATTGACAGCTGTTCTCTGTATCTCTCCCCCCTCACTCTCACTCTCTCCCCCCCTATACTCCTCTCTCACTCTCTCTCCCCTCTCTATCCCCTCTCTCTCTCTCTCTCTCTCTCTCTCTCTCTCTCTCTCTCTCTCTCTCTCTCACTCTCTCTCTCCCTCTCACTCACTCTCT
>KZ807910.1:38050-51841 GCA_000696205.2 Oncopeltus fasciatus | reverse complement strand
TTTTTTAAACACCCATGGCTCAGGACAACCTTCTATATTATAAATAAAAGATTGACCTGGGCGGGATTTGAACCCGCGGCGTCAGGATTGCGAGACCCGTACGGATCCCCTGAGCTATCCCGGAGCCCCCATCTATAAGATCTATCAGGTCATAAATCAGGTACCGCAATTTATTTTATTTATTAGTATTACTCTTAAAATCACTAATACTATAAAAATGATTACTTTACTTACTTTCAATTGAAGTTCATTCAAGTTCAATTGAAAACTAAATCCTGCATGATTCAGCATTCAGAATTAGGACTAGCTTAGGACTGGGTATATAAAAAAACAAAAAAAACAACAACATATATATATATATTTATATAAATGTATTCAAACTTCTAGAGAGTATTGATTTCTGTTATTTTGTAATTTCCCAGCAAAGCAATAACAAATAACTTATGATTACTAATAGGTTACACTTATATTCAATAGATATTGTTGACTTCCCTGACGTGCCTGCCTTTTTGTATGTTGTCAGTGTGTCTCGTCGGGCTAGCTGTAAAGTTACAGGTGACATTTTTATGGCTGTGACCAATAAAACACCCCTTACTCTGCACCACCTCTCAAATAAAACTTGAAATGTCTTTTCTTTCAGAGTTTCCCCATTCCAGGCTCCCTAAGGCTTTCAAAGTGTTTTACCATATCACAACTGTCGTTATCATCCAAAATGTATTAGGAAAGTTGGACTTTAGTTGGTTTTTGTTTTACTTTTTACACGGACAACACAAACACTTTTCACCATATATAATACTGAAACAGTACCATTTACTTGTTTTCATAAACTCTCTTTATAATGCTATGTACGGCACCTAGTGAATTACATAGATGGAAAAGGTCCAAGATAAAGCAGTAGCTAACTTGACTGAATGTGTATACATACTTTTGAGTGCATTTTCCCCCCTGGATTTATAGATTTTCTCATATTTGAACAAATTTGGATGTTTTTGAGAGATTCTCTTCATTTCAGTAGATGAGCGAGCGTCGCCCCGAAAACTTGGAAATACTCAAGTTATATTTTTGCCAAATTAATAAGAGTAATGTCAGGAAATGTTTTATATTCATTTACCAAACTATACTAAGTGGATGATATTGTCCAGCTGTTTTGCAGTACCATGTAATCTAAAAGGCCGACCACTAGGGCGATGGCTACCAGATGTAAAAGTTTATGTTTTACATTGGGAGTTACAGTGTGGACGGAGAAAACTGAAAATAGAAAAGAATGGAATAATATTGCAAAGAAAGAAAGAAAAAAAACTCTTTCTTATAGGATCATGACAAAACAAGCAGTTTTCCCATCCAAGAAGATGACTAATTCGACCTCACAAGCTAGAAAGGGCAAAGGGAGTAAGGTCGCTATGTCCGACTCTAAAACAAGTAGGCGCACAATAATACTGTTAACACAAGCAAATATACTTATTAACAAGAGTTACCAATTCTACAGAACACACATGCCAAGAATGACACCTAACACATATCATGTTACCTAGGTACTGAAGCTAAATCGTAACGTAAGCAGAAGACATCATCCTGTCTTCATTATTACACATGATCATGACAACTTTTTCAATTAGATCTTCCCCGTTCTTCTCCTGAACATCTTGCGTGATTCAGCCATTAATGAAATCGTCTGTATGAAGAAGTGTAAATGCCCATTTGGTACGTCCGGACTAAAATTTGAGGGCCTGTCCAACCCTTTAAAATTCTTAATCGAAATAAGAACTATTCATAAAAATGTTATAAAATACAGATATTAGAAAATTACATCTAACAACACATCGGGGAGATGCACGTTTAGTCTGACTGACGGAAATAGTATTATTTACGAAAAGGAAACTAATCAGGCAGAGGGGAGTCCTAAGAAGCTGTATACGAAACTAAAACAAGAAGTATAAAGTCATATTTAATAATGTGTGATAATATTGAAGACATTAAATGATTTTGAGTTTAAAACTCAAGCATTAGTCTACATGCCTAATTTAGTATCTTTGTTTTTTTGTATGTCAGTTTATAAAAATTAGAAAGTTTCATATTTTAAGTTTTTTCCTGAAGAATATCGGTGAAAAACTGAACATAATTGAATTCTACAAAAATATGAAAAATTCATAACCTGCCGCAGTATTATTGACAAAAACTGGCGTAAAACTGCGATTGAAATTTGTCTGGATGTTTGTAAACATTGCCGAGAAAGAGTACTGCTCATAATTACGTCAACATTGAGCCCCTTCACCAGACAATAGCGGAATCTTTGAAAGGTTCTCACAATTATCACGGAGTCGTCACGAAACGCACGTTTCTCTTTCGGGGAGATGCACGTTTAGTCTGACTGACGGAAATAGTATTATTTACGAAAAGGAAACTAATCAGGCAGAGGGGAGTCCTAAGAAGCTGTATACGAAACTAAAACCACTGAGATAACAATAAACCCTTGTACAATATATATATTTATTGTTCTTTTCAAAACAACTGAGATTAGTTCTTCCTCTTCCCCCTAAACCTCAAAAAACCCTTATCACACTGAGCTCAGCTTATCACATCTCTATACTGCCAACGGATGGTTGTTCCTACTCAGATTGAATTCTCTTTCCAAGATTACGCACCAAGTCTGAGTTCCTCTCAACCATTTATTCATTCCTTTAAATGAATGAATGGCACAGAGGTTTTTTACATGAATATATTTTTATCCATTTATTAACAGCTGACAGTCACCATAGCACAACTTCATTGCCTCTCAACATAATTAACATCGAAACTCCCGTAATTCAACCACTACTCCTTCAAAATGTACTGGTAATATTCATTATTAAATTATTATTCATCAGTCAATTCTGTTAATATTTTATAACCCTTTATTACACAATTCACTCATGTTGTGGTACATAGCCACAAAAGGAAACTATTCCATGAAACCTTCATTTCACTAATTATACTACCTAGCGCACACACTGAGGAGGTAATTGGTTTGCACAATCACAGAACTATATTGCGCTTAAAAAAATTATTTTATTTTCATCAAGTAGTGAGTGATCCCCAGATCAGAACACAAGCACATAAGGGCATTCAATGACCAGCTCAAAATGAAAAGGGCTATCTGTTCTCTCTGAGTATTGATCCTGGGACAGCTGGCTCACGACTCTAACACGTTATGCAATCATAAATTTATAACCTACCAGACTAAAATCCTCAGAAAATGGGTGGTGGGGGGAAATTGCAGAAAAGTGGAGCCAATCACGTTCCAGGATGAATCATCTCCCTGGTTATATCATGCAAGTGGCGTGTAAGTATATGTGTGTGTGTGTGTGTGTGTGTGTGTGTGTGTTTTGTTAAAGAGAAAGAGGCAGAGGTCAATACTAATTTTTGATGTCTTAAACTTACAATTTTTAATTTAAAGCCAAGTTCGTGTCCTGGCTGGGACAGTTAGATTTTTATTCTGTTCCCTTGCACTAAAAATTAGTAAAATTTACGTAGGATTAAATACCACAAAAAAAAACAACAATTATTTTATAATCAGCATTAGTAGCATACATATATTAGGCATATAGCCATGTAAAGTTTTTTTTCTTATTTTTTATTTATTTTTCTCTCCCCGATCATATTGTTATGGATTAATAACATACAATGTCAGACTCGAGAAAACATTATTTTAGTTCAGGTATTTATTTAATTTTCATCACTTCTTTTAGTAAATGCATACTTATTTGTTTTGATTATATATATTAATGCTTATTTTTTGAACCAGAAAAAGCCTTTTGTAAAATTTACTTGATGTGATTCAAGGGAACTCTCTTAGCCCCAGAATAAAGTTTATTTTCTTTTAGTTTTTTACATTTAAGTTTAGTTACCTAGGGCACAATCAGCACAAGCTGTGCTATTCTCCATAGATGTATGTGTCCAAGTAATGTCACATTGTACTATAAATGTTACATAAATAACTAATTAACTTTTTTAAAATATATAAACAATATTCTAATAGGCAAAAAGTGAGCAGAATAGCTAAATAAATAATTCAATCCATAATATAAATATCCAGTGGTAAGTTCCTCGGACAGTAAACACATATGTTCTTCTATTGGCTACCCAGTTCGCACTTGAACCACCCCTGAACTCCTGACGCTGGTGCCATCTGGCCTCTGGTCACCACCACTTTCTCTCTAAGCCAAGTGGTTCCACTAGCAGCGGGATCTTTATGGGTAAAGTCAAATGAAAATGTTTCGTCACATTTTTTTCTAAATTTATAGTTATTGTATACGCCATACAACATTTTACAACACAATGGACAGTAATTAATTAATCTTAAATCAAAAAAAATAATCTGCTTTAAAATTCTTTGGAGATACTAGAAAGGGGATAATTATAATTAAAACAAATTTATAACCTTAATTTTAATTAATTATGTTTCTTAACAATGTTTCAAAGAGATAGTATTTATTTATTTATTTTTACTCATGTATTTATTAAGTGAGTTTTCACTTTACATTCCTGTCCAAAACAACTGCATTGTATTCTTTTTTTTCATAAGAGCCTTAAAAATCCACTAGAAATAAACTAATCAATTATGCATGTGATTGACGTTTATATGTATGTGATGTGAGTTGAATGATAAACTGCTCTCTTAAAAAAAGAGAGAATGCTTAACGCTCGCAGGCACAATCTCAAAGGACAACAAATACTGAGAATGACAAACAGCAATGATGTGCTACTGGTGTAAGTGAGTAAACGAGTTCTTAAGAGACCGCTCACGAGTTAGAGTGATCTCTGTCAGAAACTAGAGCTAATGTCAGGAAGGGACTACGACACGACAATGCCAAGGAATTCTCAGGCCAGCGGTGACTCACTGTCCGTCGTGGGAGAGGCACCAACTAGGCCCCTGCGCACACCACACTCGTCTTTTTATTCTATTATGATTTTAGTTGGGGTTCGGTCAAGGTAGATCCAAAAAACACAAATTTAAAAAAAAAAGGATTTTTTAATAAAGGATTATCTGCCAACTTTTCGGCTTACATTGTAAGCCATCTTCAGGGCTATCATGAAGATGAGAGAGGACGTCCTGTCCCTAAGTTCACATTTCCATGACTAGTTAGACTAACTTAGGGACAGGACGTCCTCTCTCATCTTCATGATAGATCTACCCTGACCGAACCCCAACTAAAATCATCTTAGGATTAAAATTAACTTCCGACAATTTAAGTAAAAACCCTGCATTAATTTAAGTCAGCCAATGTAAGCCGAAACGTTGGCAGATAATCCTTTATTAAAAAATCCTTTTTTTTTTAAATTTGTGTTTTTTGGATCTACCTTGACCGAACCCCAACTAAAATCATCTTAGAATAATATCTACGGTCAACAAACTCTCCTATTTGACGTTATTATTTTTTCTTCTCTAGCCGAATAGTTTTGTTTAATTGACCTAAGAATAACGATTAGTAAGCTCTTTTTTTAAAAGTATAATTATGTTGAGGACCTGTTTAATTATGAAAGATGTCGGTGGTATGGAAAAGGAAAGGTAGAGTATGGAAAATGTATACCGTAAGACCCAACAGAAAGAGTCTAGGAGATGGTATCAGAAGAACGAAAGACATGATGGAAGGAGGTAAGATAGAAGAGAGGTAGAAATATAAGAAGAAATACAAAATCCACTGGAGAGACGAAAAGTTGGCAGGATAAAGGGGCAGTGCTGCAAATTTTTGTTCAACAGAAATCCTCTAGAAAAGTACGCTATAAATTAATAGTAATGACTTCGTAAAATATCCAACGAATTAGTAAAATATATTTCAGGTCAATACAAGATAAAATATATGCAGTTAAACATAGAACATAATGACCTATCAAAATGTCATTTTGTGGCAAAAGATTGATTTAAATTTTAATCCCCCCCCCCCCCATACCCAGATGAACAAAAAAAACCTGGTATAATTACAAACGAATAATAATAATAATGAACAATAAATTTGAAAAAAAAAAGTAAGCGTAATGATCTATTTAAGCATAATATAAACGAAAATTTAAATACCAAAATGAGCAGCAAACTGGTTAGTGCCGTGCAACTATATTTCTTCCTCCTGATGACCAGGGTTTTTGATGTTGTAGATTTTGGGAGAAAATGTGAAATATCTTCCGGCGTAAATGAGTGTACGTGCACGCCCAAGCGAGGCAGTAATTTTTAGGCAATTATAATTTTTAATATTAAAAAGTTTACTAATTGTAACCACAAATTATTTATGAATTGTTTTGTATACAATAATGTGGATTCTAAACAATTCAATTTAGTTTTGTTGAGTTTCAGTCTAAAAGTAACTTTCATTCCAAGGAATGAGTCAACACAAGCAAAACTGCTACCTCGGCAAAGATTATAAAGTGATATGTATAACAAATCACACTTGAATAAATATTATTGTTTCAGAAGCAAATGGCTTCGCTTAAAGTAGTACACGAGGCACATATAATATGAGGTACTGTATGAGATCAAATTGCCACAAATCTTATTATTAGTATATGTAAACCCTTCCCCAAAAAAATGTATTTGTTTCCTGTATCACAAAATCTAGTAAAAAAAAATGTATGATGTGATACATAGGGAAAATTAAATGGCTGTGAATTTTAGTCGGAAATTATAAGGGTTTAGTCATCACTTTGTGAGATTTTTTTTTTGCGGACTTGATTTCTTAGCCATAATTATGAGACACAAATACATTCGCGAGACTGACGCACGCAATCACATGAAAATCTACAGCTTAGTCCGATCTATTCTTCGTCATCAAAACTACCGATTATTCATATAAATACTTATTTGTCCAAAATGAAAATTAAAAATAATTTTGTACACACACACACACAAACATATGCGTGCGAACATTTAGGGTATGTTACAACACGCCATGTCAACTAAAACTTTTCAAACATTAATTAAAAGAAAGAAAAAAAACTATTACGTTTACTTTACAATTTATTGGATGAGTTTGTTAATAACTGAAATCGGATACAAAGAAGAATTGAAAAGGCAAAAACAATTAATATACTTTCTTTCTATATAACAGCTGGCTGGTGGATATTCTCAATCAAAGGTGGGTGAAGTGATTGAGAGGTTGATCAGTAACCTCCACAGTTCATATATATGTTTTTTCCCAATGCAGAGCGCTTTCCAGGCTATATTCTAAAATATAGCAAGAGGTCTGAGCGAGTTTACCTCAGACCAACTTGGAGCTCTGAAGATGAGGCATTACCCAAGGAAAGTGCTCAGCGTTAAGAGAAAAATATACGTATGAACTGTGGAACTTACTGAACAACTTCTCAATTATTTCATCTATCTTTAATTTATATATTCGTTATTAGAATTACGAGCTCAAATATCAAATATGCAGAGCATAAAATGTGTAACTAAATGGAATGGGAATATAATTTCTTATTATTCATACTGCTAATTACGTATAAATGTAAGAAATAAAGTCCAGGACTAGTCTTAGTGAACTTAACCTTTATTGTACAGTCTTAATGATTTACTAAGCTACTCCTGACCTAGAGGCATTAGGAATGTTCCAGCTTACGCGGTGCTCCTTCCGCAGGCCTAGTTCGCACTGGGACGAGAGACGGATTTCGCATCGGAATATGTGCAAAGGAGACTTGCTGAGCGCATTTCCGTCCTTTCCAAGAGAGCAAAGAGGTGGTACAGAAGGAGGAAGTATAATAAAGAGGACGAGGAAGCTCTACAGCAAATAGTGTATCTATATAAATATTTAATTTGGTTGTGGTATTTTATCCCACGTAAATTTCAAACAATTAATGAGAGGGAATAGAATATAAAAAACTATCTATCTGTCCTCGCCAGGAATCGAACCTGGAACTCCTGCTATCCGGGCCGGTTCATTTACCAGTTATGCTACCAGGACGCGCTAGTTGTCTCATTCAACTCCCTCTACACTAGCGAGAGCCTAACCCACGAGAAAGGCGAGAACTTCGTCTTGTACTCGAGGGAGCTGACATTGTCATACATTTTGTCGACTCTCGTCATTTACTATATTTAATTTTTTCTTTATAAATATTTAATTGTGTATTTTATCCCACGTAAATTTCAAACAATTATTGAGAGGGAATAGAATATAAAAAACTATCTGAATGAGACAACTAACGCGTCCTGGTAGTATAACTGGCAAGTGCACCGGCCCGGATAGCAGGAGATCCAGGTTCGATTCCTGGCTGGGACAGATAGTGTATCTATATTCACTAAGTAAATGATTAGAGAAGCTCCCAAGCTTCAGGAGAAGTGATGAAGCCTAGACAGATGAAGCCTCAGAAGTAGGTCAGTGCACCGTCTATATGGATCAATAGACCTCTTACTTTAATTAATTGCTTCTCAATCTAGCTGAGGAGATTCCGAAATTCCACCTCCATGGCCCTATGTTGCTCCTCAGTTCAAATCCCACGGCCATTCCTACAGCTTATATATCCATAGCTCTGTCACATGTCTATGATATAATATACCATCTAATTTATCATAGTCAACTTAAATTTCTGTGCTCTTAAGACCTTAAGAAGATTACTTAGCTCTAATTTTTAATAATATTTTTGACAACCCTTTACTCTATACATTCCCTTCGTTTTGAGTGATTAAGCTTTAAAAAAGAAAGAAAAAAAATTGAAATAAAATGAAGAAATTATCTTAACAATATATAATATATGCAGTTAAACATAGAACATAATGACCTATCAAAATGTCATTTTGTGGCAAAAGATTGATTTAAATTTTAATCCCCCCCCCCCCCCATACCCAGATGAACAAAAAAAACCTGGTATAATTACAAACGAATAATAATAATAATGAACAATAAATTTGAAAAAAAAAAGTAAGCGTAATGATCTATTTAAGCATAATATAAACGAAAATTTAAATACCAAAATGAGCAGCAAACTGGTTAGTGCCGTGCAACTATATTTCTTCCTCCTGATGNTAAAAAATAAAAATAAAATAAAATTCTACTTTATTTAACTCATACCGATCACTTACATTACGATTTTGTTGGAAACTAAGTGAGACACCCTTAATAATTATAAAAATTGAGGTAATTCGTTTTTAGACAAAAATTTTATTATTACTAGTACAACTAGTTTCTAGTGAAAGGGTGACGTAAGCAGCAATTTGACACTTTTTTTTTAACCACAGAGATTTGTCAACTCTGCCAATAAAAGTTAAATCAAGTGGAAGCGGAAGGGTGCTAGATATTGTAAAGCAAAACCCCATATGCTAAAAACAAATAATATTTTGCGGGATTGCACAACGTTATAATGACGCAATCGGTTGAAGGGTAGGTTATTTACGTACACGGTCTACATTCCTAATTTCCCAGATCTAAGTGAAAATTTGTATTATAAAATATATAATTCAGGTATATTCGAAATACACCCTGTTGGAAATAATGTATATTAATCCCTTGATCATAAGAGGTAACAATATAGTTCCACAATGTACACACAGAACAAAGAGTCAGAAGAGGGTAATTTTGCAGCCTGATTGATCATCCTACAGAAATGGGTGTAACCCCTTCACACGTCCACTTCAGTCGTACTAAATGACAAGTTGACGCTGATCTCTTGTGGTATATCTCAATGACCCGCCCGATCTCTCTCTCTCTCTCTGCTTGAAATAGCCTCTACCCTTGGATTATTAATATAGTACTTCCCTTTGGAGAGATAACAAATTTTGTGACGTCTACAGTTCAGGGATAGTAGACAGAATAGGCTGGCGCCAGAGCATTTCGTGTTTTGAGCAGATTTCCACTTGCGTGCAAAGTACGCACCTTCCCAAAACATGATTCTTGAACAATTTCAGAAAGACCTTTAGCAAATGTGGTCAATTTCAAATTATATCCAAGTATGTGTGAATCTGCAAACGCATGCGTGAGCAATTTTTAAAAATAGTTGAACCTTATTCAGTATTTAAGCTTTTTAATTTATTTGTTATTTTTATTTTTTGCAAACCATTGGATGAGTTTCTTAATGGCTGAAATCGATTGAGGGGAGGAGGGGCAAAGAGAGAGACCAAAAATATCTTCGTCATTAATTGTGTAAATATGTGTAAAATTAATTTTTATAACATTTACATTAAAGAACATTTTTATTTTAACGCATATTAAGGGATATATGCGGGATATATTCAAAATTAATAAAAGAATTTTATTTGGGCGTTCCGTGGGTGGCTAAAGCTTATATTTAAATATAATATATAAATATTACAAACAGATGCATTAATTCATTTCAAGTTTAAATTAAAAAAAAAAAAAAAATTNAAAAAAAAAATGAGGAATACGAAAAATAATAACATTGATACATTCGCTTTTAAATTTTTTCGACTTAAGAAAAAATTTATGGAAAATAATGGCTGTAAAATGTAATTTTATAACGTTATTCAAGTAAAGTGTCAGTCATTATGAAATAAGAGAAATCAGCTTAGCTCTGCGTGATGGGCTTGTAGTTTTTCTGTCGCATGTTTATCGGTCTATTTTCGCTGGAAACATATTATTATTATTTCATATATTAAAAAAAATTATTATTTATATTTTAATAAATAATATATAAATTTGTTATTATTACAATATTCAATTGTATTTCTATTTATTTGGGAAAAGCCTGGATGAGTGAATGAAAGGTGACTCTTGCATAAGGTATTCAGAGGTTCCCCTCTGAGTGTCCAGGGGAGAATATGGACACACCCCGGATTGAAGACAGCTGATCCATAGTGATGACACTACGTCGTAAGTACCTGCTCTCCGACCCCTGGAAATTCTCTAAATGCTACCTGAGGCCTTTAAGGGATGGTATTATGTAAATAATCTAAAAGGTTATTTCCACCACCAATGAATATAGAACTATCATACCTTCTATTATCCGTCTTCATTGGTTTCTGCAGAAACCAATGAAGACGGATAATAGAAGATAGGATGGTATTATCTTCGGTGGAATACAACCACCCCCAAAATTGTGACCCCACCCGATACATGTATATAATGTAAATATTCGTTATAGTAAGTATCTTTTAGAATAGTAATATAGTATTAAGTTAGTTTTTAAGTTGTAACAATTAAGGGCCCCCCACCCTTCTATAATGTAAATTATTTTAAGTGTAAAATTAACTGCTTCGTAAAAAGCTTAGAATATGAGTATAGTAATAGGCGCAAGCCTAAAATCCGGTACACAGGCACAGCGAGGGTACCGTGATTTATGTAAAATTCTAGAGGCAAAAAAAAAAAAAAAAGGGGGTGGAAAACGGAAATCATGGCTACAAACACAGAAACACCGTCTAACCAAAAATTACATAAGCCTCCAAGCGATGGATAATAAACTACAATTACCGCCATTTAAAATCATTATCAATCCTTATATGTTGTACATAAGAACTGAGGCACAGATAGAACTTACATATGAGTTTTGTGTAGAAGATCTTTAAAAATCGAATGAAGCTTATCCTTTTTTAATTCAAGGATCAATTTTTAAGTTAATGTATCTTCGATAATCTCTTTGAGAGTGAAAACACGATTTTCATATCAAACATTAATTGACATATTAATTTTCGTTAGTAGATTAATGTATCACTTTGCCCACATTTTCAATCTAACAATTTAAAAGGCAAAAATTAAAAGAATTAGTTTTATGGCGTAAAACGACCGAAATCGTTTTTAAATTGTGATTCGAAAATTATTAGACCGGTGGATGCATTTGAAATTAACTATAATTAGACTTTATTCAACTTGTCACTCCAATGAAACAAACATGTAACATGTTAAATGACAATGTAAATTGTGTTACTAAAACTTGGTTAGTAAAACGAAACACAATACTAAGAATATGAGAAAATAACAGGTATTAGGGGAAAAAAATCATTAATATAATAAATTATTACAATAATAATAATTGTAATAGAAAAGTGGTATCTATATCTATAAGAATTACAAGAAGAAAGAAACAGCTTAATTGCACTGGACTTTTTAGGTCTACTTTTCTTTTGATTTTCAATTTTCGATTCTCAAGGTTATACTTTAAATCAACTTCCTAAAAACTAAATCTATAATATATTGATATTTTACTGTTAATCAAGACCTTTAGAGGATTCATAAATTTTCGAAAGCCCCACAAGGTATTGACAGTGAAATATTAGGTACTAACGCCCAATTAAAGGGTTAAACTCATAAAATTGTTTCCTTTTAAAATATTATTCTTATCCATACAATAATTACATGGGCATGATTCTATTCGGTCACTTTCACCACAATGAACATGGTTTGCAAAGCCTATGCCCTGATCAAAAGTATCGGCTTCGAGCATAAAGTAATAATGAGTGGATAGTAATAAATAAGCAGGAATTGACAATGTCATAAAAAGAGCAGTCTGCAAGCACAGAAACCTCTCGGGCCCATGACGAAACAGTTCCGTCGGGGTGGGGTTTATTTAGTAAAGGTAATACCCTGAAAGCCCATGAAAATATGAGTGAGGCGGAGTCCTGTACTAAACCCCGTGGTGGGGGTGGGGGGGAATTATAGGTTTGAGGGTAGGAGGGGGGGTGGGGGTGTCGGTCAATGATTTAGTAGGTGTGACTAAGCAGACGGGGTCTGGACAGAGTGTCTCCCTCACGGCTGACGCAGCCCTGGGGGAGGGGAGCAGCGACTATGATATTCTCCACACGGAAGGAAACTAACCAACAACTCGTCATCTAAAGTGAAACATGTAAAAATCCATAGCGATGAAATGGGAAGAAAGCCAATGATTAATTAGATTATAAAAGCCGAAAATAGCTTTCGCTAAGGCTGGCTCTAGACAATCAAGGAGCTTAGGGTAAGCGTTCAAAACTCCTAGTTATATTCCTAAATCTCTTACTATGAGCGTTTAGTGAAAATGCTACAGAAATGTACGATACCAATATTAGAGGAATACATTATTGCATTAATTAAGTTTAATACGTCCTTTTATACGTGAAATAATAATGGACATATTGATCATTATTCAATTAATCCACTCCTTACCTGCATTCTCCCTTTTCTCCAATTTCAGCCAATAACGGATATAGTTGATTAGGTTAATTTAAAATAAAAATGTATTTGATTATTTGATACGAACTCTAAGAAGGTTTTTTCAATGTTTTATAAAAGATTAATCGGAATAAAACTAAACGAGGAAAAATAATAAACTAGTCGAAGAGAACAATGAGCCACAAAGGGTTCCTTAGTTAGCGTTTTACGTCAAAATACTGAAGAAATCTGTAGGCGTTACACAATTACATTTAACACCTGTTAGATTCTATCAACTTTTTCGTAAATCAAATAAAAACAAAGGTATTTTGATAATAAATATTTGCATCTTTTTAAAACATCTTCCCCCCGTCATTCCCTCGATCGATTTCAATCAAAAATGCATTCTTGATTTTTTTAATTATGTTATTATTGTTCACGTAGGCTTCGTCGGTCGTCAGATGTATTTACCATTTCATCTTCCGGGTTGGACCGAGTCAAATTGTTGTTTTTTGCCGAGCTTTCGCACATCATGTGATGGCTTCTTCAGGGCTGAAAAGAGAATGAGAGTTGTAAAGAGAGATTTTTAAAAATCCAGATGGTATATATTTACCATGTTTTATACACCAGGTGGTGTATAATCCCGGCGCGGTCTTGTCCTTGGGCGAAGTCTGCCTTCCCATTGGTTGATACTGTGTTCTGGTGGCTGGTCTCTGGAGTAGTCAGGTAGCTGGTCACTGATTGGTTGGATCCTCTTGTC
>KZ807910.1:20102-30194 GCA_000696205.2 Oncopeltus fasciatus | reverse complement strand
ATATATATATATATATATATATATATATGTTACATTTCATTTATCATTGCCGCTGCTTCGAAATTTTCGAATATCTTTGTATATCAAATATAAATTTTTAATAGCTATAATGCAGAAAAATTGACTTAAAATTCAGAGTTCCGCTACGATAGATTCAGGTAATTTAGGAAGACAAGTTTGGAAGTTGTGGTATTGTGAAAAAAACTTTAATTTTCTAACCATCTTACATTCTATTTTTTTCATTAAATTAATTATAAATAATTATAACTTAAATGCGTAACTTCCATATTAACTTAATATAATTAAATTACGCTGAGGTTTCGGCCATATAAATAAAATACTTCAAAATTGTTGGGTAATTATTTTCTTATTCCTGGCGTTTCGACTTGACTTATAAGTCATCATCAGGCCGATAGTGGAGTCTGGAGAGATCTCCGAAGGTGGTTTATGGTCACATCTAAGTTATCAGTAAATATTTATTTGGTTGTGGTTTATTACCCCACGTAAATTTAAAAAAAAAAATTTTTTATTCTATTCCCTCTCATTAATTGTTTAAAATTTACGTGGGATAATAAACCACAACCAACTAAATATTTATAAAGAAAATTAAATATAGTAAATGACGAGAGTCGACAAATAGCTTGACAATGTCAGCTCTTTCTCGTGGGTTAGGCTCTCGCTATTGTAGTGGGCATTTAATAAGATATCTAGCTCGTCCTGATGGTGCAATGGTTAAGCACGCCGGCCCGGATAGCAGGAGATCCAGGTTCGATTCCTGGCTGGGACAGATAGATTTTTCTATTCTATTCATTAATTGTCTAAACTATCAGTGTGTGTATCAGTGATGTGACCATAAACCACCCTCGGAGATCTCTCCAGAAATCACTATCGCCCTGATGATGACTGACAAGTTAAGTCGAAACGTCGCCAATAATAAAAATAATTACCCAACAATTTTTGAGTATTTTATTTTTCTGATACTGGCCGAAACCCCGACTCATTTTCTTCAGTATAATACTCGACGGCCATCCGAGTGATTGGACTACAATCCAAACGTGCTTGCAGGAACCAAAGTAAGACAGAGCCGAAGTTCTAAAGCCGGTGGCTAACGAAGGATCCCTTTGCTTAGACTAAAGAGAAATTGGGAAGGGTCTGCAAGAGGAAGGGAGTCACAGGTTGATGAGAGAGGTTCAGACTCGCAGAACAAGATTAGGGAGTCTTAGAGGAAGCACCTCAGACTTGGAGGGGCTCCACTAATTTTTCAGGATCTATTTTTATCGGAGAGGAGGAACTTACAAGACAGGGAGGAACACACTTTGATTCGGAGAGTCATGGAAATGTGAACTTAGGGACAGGACGTCCTCTCTCATCTTCATGATAGCCCTGAAGATGGCTTACAATGTAAGCCGAAACTTTGTCAGATAATCCTTGTGTTAAAAAATACATTTTTTAAATTTGTGTTTTTTTGGATCTACCTTGACCGAACCCCAACTAAAATCATCTTAGAATAATATCTACGGTCAACAAACTCTCCTTTTGATTCGGAGAGAATGTCCTACGCTTAGTTCATATTTTTTTTTTTTTTTTTTAACCTTTTATTTACATATTACCTTTATTAAATTCTGTTAAAACTAAATAATAAAAAAAATTGTAATTTGACTAAAATTCAAAATTTGCAAACCATAAGTAAGCATGCAAAAAAATAAACATTATACTATTATGAAGCGTTTAAAGAAATAAATATTAGAGATTAGAAGAAGAAAAGAAGATTTCTGGTAACAAGGAACGCCAATGGGCGCTGTATAGTGAAATGAAAGCCTGGCCGACTTGAATAGAATAGAGTGGCAAAATGCGGATAGGATCACCTTCATTAATCCCAGTAAATAAAAAGAAAATAAAAAAAGTAAATAAATAACACAACATACACATATATAACAAGAATCAGTAAATTCCTCAGCTATCATTCGTGAAATGATGTTTCGCTGGTCCGAATGACGGCGACTAAGATACGAGATTAGTCGTTATATTAATTCACCCTTAACAAATTCTTATTAGGGCTAGAGAGTTCAAGCTCAGGCAAACGCCCTTCGTTCCTAACTATTTACTGCATCCGACTACCAATGGGATCATCCCGACATCATCGAAGACTTCTTTAGAAAAAAAACAACCCTTAATGGCATCTGTAGCAGTAAGTCGTTGGGGAACATTGGAGAAAGTTGTGTAGGTACAGCCAACCGAATGAGATACATAAGAGGAGCTGTACTCCAACAGGCTAACAGATAGCGGGTCCACTTGAGAGCCCTTATCTTAACATAGTACAACAAGTCAATAAGTACTTACACTGTATTTTGAAGAACACTGCCTCAACACCCCAACCTGAAATGATAAAATAATAAATAAATTAGTTATCAGATGAGTGACATTTGGAATTTATGGTCTGGGATTAGGGTACAAATAAAATTGAAGTTTACATGTAAATGTCTAGTCTACTACATGAGAAAAAAAAAGATTCATGATTGGGCGTTACTTGACGCTTATAAGCTTTGATCTGTCGCTAATAGAAACCTGTAATTTATCACACACCCACACTCACGGTTGTGCGCGTTCCAGAGCCCACAAATTTTAAATCCATTTTCGGCAATTAAACTTCTTTTTGCAAACCATTGAATATTGGAAACAAGGTTGATCAAAATAAGATTATTAAAAATAAAATTTTCATAACATATTACTCTACTAGTTTTACGTTCTTGGATTTCTCATCAGTCTTCAGGGGCTTAAATTCAAGTATGCAATGTGCACATTCGAACATCCTCTGTGAACGCTACGACAAAATTGAAGTTGTCATAGTTTTCGTAGAGGAAGGTTCAAATCTGTAAATAGTTTAAGTTCCTGAAGAGGCATACGAGTTAACGAAACTATTAGAGCAATACAAGTGTTTTGAAAATATTTTTAAAATAAAAATTGGAGGAGTTTGAAAAACCAATATTTGATAGACTACCCTCGTTAACATAGTTGAATTAATACAAATTTTGATGGCGAGTATACAATAAACAGACTAAGCGAATATTGGTGTTATTTTGCGAACTAAAAGTAAACATTTACTTGATTATAATCCACCGAGGGGAGTCGCAAGCTAAGGTCTGGCCGCACGAGGGACCACTGTTGACGAGGCTACAACTATAGTATAGTAGCCTATGTTTGGTCACATCCCTGGAAACATAGGAGAACAGTAAACACTGGACAATTCGGTAGCCTAACATTGGCACTACTCAAATTTAGACGTCGGCAACACATTCTACCCAATGACAACGATATTCAATTTAATATAGAGTATATAGAGTAGTAACTGTTTATATTGTTAGGTAAAAAATCTTAATGATGGATTTTATTTTCCATAGATTGCTTTCAAATAAAATAAATAAATCAGTAAATTGACCTATGGAGTTTGGGTATTAATTGAAATTGATTATCGTAGACAATGAAAGCTGAATGTTACTGGATTGGCTTTTCAATTCTGTCCAAGTTTTGAAAACTCTATTTAATGGTAGGTATTCTTAGATGATTTTAGTTGGGGTTAGGTCAAGGTAGATCCAAAAAACTCAAATTTAAAAATTTATTTTTTAATAAAGGATTATAGGCAGATAATCCTTTATTAAAAAAATACATTTTTTAAAATTGTGTTTTTTTGGATCTACCTTGACCGAACCCCAACTAAAATCATCTAAGAATAATATCTACGGTCAAAAAAACTCTCCTTTTGGGTGGTAGTTATTGTCCGCCTATACATTCACATTCACAGTGGTGTGCCACCGGCTACAATACATTAGAGCCATCTTTGGGCTGGGCAATGTTCGCAAAACTTCGAAGCAAGTCTGCTGGTGTAGGCCTGACCACGTCAAGGGGGGCGGAGAAGTTGTCTCTCCTAGCCTGTAGCCAATCAAACATTAAAAAAAAAATAATAATAAAGAATAAAATGCCTTCTTAGATATATGCCTTGAAACAAAGGAATTATTTAAATATTTCAACAGAGACGTCACCTCCATACTTGACGAGATCAGGATCAGCCGTATTCTTTGTTTGAGATATGAGTGATGGTACGATATAGTTATTATTCTTTTGTACTATTACATATCTCCATGGTGATAGATTAGCATGCCCGTGCATTCACTAAAAATAATAAATGTAATTTTCTCTCTCTCCCTCTCTCTCTCTCTCTCTCTCTCTCTCTCTCTCTCTCTCTCTCTCTCTCGCTCTCTCTCTCTCTCTCTCTCAAGCACACCCTTAAATTAAATATTTAGGAAATATAATACGCAGCAGTACAATACCATGAACATAATCCGTCCTATATTCAGCCCGAAACATTCAAGGCATCAGTATGATGTTATGCACGTCATCTTATACATGCTATACACAACGTCAAGTAGTTAATACATGGATAGACTCGCTAAAAAAAAAGTAAGTCGATTTTTTCTAAGCTATTTTCTCTTGTATTTTATTTAAAAAACTAAAGTATCTACACAGCTTCTTTCTCCAAGAACACGGAGATAGAGAGAGAGCAGGCCTAGGTGACGATACGCGGTAAGAGTTATGCGATGGGGCCCCTCCTTATCACCCTACCGCCGGCTGTTATCAGGACTGCTGAGGTAACTATTGTGTGCATGCGAAACCAGGACAGGCCTCCAACGCAGACAACGTTCCCCAAATATTTCGTGGTCCTCGACTCTCCTTCTCTCAGTAAAACATTAACCGCAGAATATAATAAGCATCATTTTAAAACAGAAGATGCGTATACTAAACACATTCCCCATGTTTTATATATGTTCTCTGTTCATAAATATATTCTTCAAAAAGAAGATATAGTAAAAATCAAAGTGAATATAATATTAGAAAACTAGATTTTGCATCTCTTATGACCAACCACTTTTCCATAACTCAAATAAAAATGAAGAACAATATTATAAATGTTGTACTTTCTCTTACCCCTCCACCTCATAGCCAAAAATAAATTACTTTAACAGTTAACAATAAAAAGTCCAAAAAACTAATTTAGTTTCTAAGTGCTAAAATTATATGGCCCACCGAACATTAGATTAAAATATTGAGTATGAGACGACAACGAAAATTCAAGCCTAAAGATGTATTAGAGTGATGGAATGAGTTCTCCATATATATATTTATATATATAAGTTAGAAATTGGGTCTATACTGCATTCTGTTGAATTGTAATTGCAAATAAAACATTATAATTATTAGATGATTTTAATTGGGGTTCGGTCAAATTTGATCCCAAAAAAAAAATACAAATTTAAAAATAAAGTGTATTTTTTAAAAGATTATCTGCCAACGTTTCGGCTTACATTGTAAGCCATTTTCAGGGCTGCTTATCATGAAGACGAGAGAGGACGTCCTGTCCCTAGGTTCACATCTCCATTGATTATTATAGATTCAAAAAATATCAAAGAAGTAGTATTTTTCTTTATTTATATTCTTTATTAAATGCAAAATTAAACTTATAAATGTGAGAAAAAGAGAAACTGCCTTTACGTCCAAAAGTTATAAACTAAATAAAATCATTGATTTGATCAATTTAATCATCTATCAATTTTAAGAGTTAAATTTATTAATCCCTTCACAAATTTCTTTATGATGGGGAAGGGAAATAAAACTAAGGAGAAAGTATCATCAATATGCTTAAAGTGAAAAGAGCTTAAGGATTTTGTCGCTTGATATTAGAAAGCTTTCAGCTTTTAAAAAATGAAGGTTTACTACTTCACAGATAATAAACCATCGAAATGCAAATTTAATATTCAATAATTCTCTTCCAATTCAGCATTCATTTGATTCAAAACAACTATTAACGAGAAAATTAAGGAATTAAAGCCGCCAAGCGTAAGTGTGACCAAATAAGGACCTTCCAACTGACCACGCTTCCTTTTTTTTTTTTATTAAAATTTTCATATCCTAAAATCGATTTAACTATGAATGACTCATTCATCCAGGTCACCCAAGAAACGTAGGATAAAATTGGATAAGACTGTGCACCTGTTCATAGTAAAAACAGGTCTACTGACTATTGGCTATAATTTTTTTTTTTTTTTTTCAACCACCAGGGTCATTATTGCCTGAATCGAATAGGAGTTAAGAGGAGAACAGAGGCCAGAAATAAGGACCCAAACGGCGACGACACCCCCGGCGCCGGCACCACTCGGACATCACTTTCATGATTATCAACGCAGGCTATTGCACATGCGCGTGCTTTAGTAAATTTAGATGGAAGGCTTGGCTGTGGAGTGTAAATGCCTGTTGGCTGTAGCTTGAATGTAAGTAAGTAAAGAACCTATCGAATCTCCATTGTAACTTTCACATAAAATCGAAATAAGACGCCGAGGATCGCCTATAAAAGAGGTAGATGGAAATAGTCGGGAGTATGGGACCTTGGGGGCGATCCGAAAGAACAGTTATCGGACTGTAGGTGAAGTTGCGACAGTAAGAGAAGAGGGGGGAAAGAAGGCAGGGAGTTAAGTGACACGGGCCATTAGGCGGAAAAACCTCCTTGGCGAGGGGTTGGGGGGTTATTGGGCCCGTTCCAGGTCATTTCCTGCCGGCTTGGGGATGGCGCAGAAGAGGATCTTCTACGAGGCCGCAACTCACACTCCCAGCAACTCGGGCTGGAAAACTCTCACGGGAGAAGATCTTGAGAGAAAGGGGAAAAGTAGCGATTGATCCCACTAGAGAAACGGAGGTGGAGGGAGAGGGAGAAAACTAGTTTGACTAAGTGAATTAGGATACCGTAATGGCCGAGTAGGAAACCCATTACAAAATTAGGTCTAATAGTATAGGAAGAAGAATCAATGAGAATGAAACATGGGCCGTCATGAAAATACGAGCCAATGGACTACCTGAAAGAGATAGACTGAGAAAAGGAAAACGAAAAGAGAATTTGAGAGAACCCCTCAAACACGCCTACTAAAAGATACAACATAGAGGATACGAAAATGTCTTCAGATAAGAAAGTACACTTCAGAAGGATGACAGGCCAGATAATTAATTTTTTAAATGTTATTAGTCTGCATTCTTTATTATTTTGGTTGGTGGTAGGTTGGCCGTTGAGTATTTATGCTTGAGAAATTAATCTTGGTTTCGACCAGGATCAGATCAGAATAAAACACTCCAAAATTATTGAGTAATTCTTTTATTTTATTAGTTTTACAGTCTGCGGTGGGACCATAAACCTCCCTCGAATACATCATTGTAATTATTACAATGTCAATCACTGTGTATAAAATATTTACCCAATAATTTTAAATATTTTATTTTTCACATACTGTCCGAAACCATGATTAATATCTTACGCGTGATTCAATATTATTATTATAATAATAGTATTTTACAATATATATTTCAAAAAATCAATACACAGATAGGTGTGCTAGATTAAGAAAAATAACCAAAATGTAAAATATCATTACAATAAAAATGAGGGGTAAAAAATACATGTAGATACAAGTGCGGCAATAAATATATGCATGAAAAATAATTTTAAATCATATTATGATTTCTGATAAATTAATACGCATATAGTTATTAATAAATATTATTGGAGGTTTGTTGGCCGTAGAGTATTATGCTGGTGAAATTAGTAAGGGTTTCGGTCAGGAATAAAAAAAATAAAATTGTTGGGTAATTATTTTATTTTATTCTGGCCCAAAACCTGACTAATTTCTCCAGCATATCAACGTTATTCTGAATTTTTTATTCTTATTTGCTAAAAAATATTTTAATTACAAACTTCAGAACCACATTTAAAAAATAAAGCATAATAGAAAAATTTGAAAATGTTCGCTGTTAAGTTAAAGTAATCTGTGAATCTTCTTCCGGAAATATTATTAGTAACAAATATGAATACACATAAAATTAATTAACGGATACATTGAAATCAATGTACAAACTTACATGAAGTACAAGTACTATATAAAAATTGCGGCACTTCTATCCATGTCGTATCGTAACTCCATTCATTGACTTGGGAAGGTAAGTCGGTGGTTGGATGTAAACTTAGTCTAACCTTCTTTCTGTAACATTTAGTTTTCAGAGTATTTTTTGTTTTATAAACTGGATAAAAAACACTTATTCCATCTAAACAAGTTGATTAAACCTTGCAGGTTTATCTCTTTAATACAGGTAAAGCAATGTTTTTTTTTGGTTCTTTCACTTTCAACAAAACCATATAGAGTTATTGGGACTGTAATATATAGGCAGCCACCCCATTCCAAACACCCATGACACTGAAAAAGATTTTTATCTCAGAACAAAAACTGCCCATGGTAGGAGGACCTTAACCGTCGCGACAGATTTAGGAGTCCCTAACGATCATCTCCTCGGCGAAGCCGGTGTCCCGAAAGCCTCAAAGAAACACAAAATGCTAAACCGAGGAAGGAGGTTACATACTTAGTAACAAGTAACTTTAAAGTGGATGTTTTTACGGTCAATAAACACGATAGAAATACAGTGATTTCTAGAAAGTGACCGAGTTGTGGAACGGGAGTTAGAACTTACTGGTTGGCAGAGTAGTCGTGTAACAAATTAACTAATTGTAGTATTGTTAATTGGAGAGTTGATGAGAGGACTGGGTGTTGGTAGTAGGGTGGGGATTGGTTCATTGGCCAAGACCGCTCGCTTGCTAAACGCCCCCGAGAACAAATATAATCCCTTATTGTCAGGGCGTAACGAAAGGTGAAGGGAGCCATTCATAATGACAGCGGCTATTTCCGTCGACCGACCACGGGGAGAAAGTGCATCATCGACTGTGGCCCCCGGGGCTACGACCGACCCGCCTTGACAATGGGCAGAGCCGACACAATGGGACCCCTTCATTCGGAAAACACCACACCACTATTTCCTAATGACCTACCCTCTGTCTATGACCCGAACAGAACTAGTATTGTATCCTGGGCTTTGCAAATAATAAGACGAGGATGACAACAAACAGAATCTCAACAAATGCAGAGGAACGGGTTCTTTCATATACAAGAAATGTAAGCCTTGAAATGGGCCAGATCATTAACAAAGAAAGGGGATTGCCGCGGGCTAAAGGCAATATCGTGATTTATACCAGGATATTTTACATTGGTAACATAACGCGACCTTTGAAAAATTTTAACGGATAATACCCGGACAAAATATAAGGAAACAGTGTGTTCGCGCGCTCCAATGTCCGGAATTTAAAAAAATAATTAGACCATACTCAGAATTTAAGGTATACATTTTTTTTTTTTAAAAAACCCTTAGATGATTTTGTTGGAGACAGAAATTGGTTGAGTGGGAGGGATGCAGATTTTGAAATTTAATTTTTTTTTTTTTTTTTCCAGAAATCGCGTCATGGTACCAACCCGTTGGGGAATCTGCTGATCATAGCTAACCGAGTTGTATTATAGAAATGACATAGGATCATGGTACAGTGTGTAGTGATGGGGGGGGGGGGGGGGGGGAGTAGGTGTCCGAGGGTAGTGGGAAGGAGGATCGCCCCGAAAACCTGTCGAAAACGAAACCCTGACCCAGATGGCAGAGCCGCTGGGCGACTTGACTGCCCCAGGATGTTAGTCACAGCCTTGGCAAGGTCCCCAGGAAACCAGTCCGAAGCCACAAGATCCTACCACACACATATCGAGCTTCATCGATATCCCATCCCTCAAGCGGACACTCAAAACTTACACGACAAAGGTTGGGCGAACCAAGCTGCATTACCCCTAAGTTGTCAATAGTGGCGGACCAGCCAGTACACATAATAACCTTCCTCAAAACTTTAGGAAACTAAGAAAATCCCATAAAGAGAATTAGATATTTGTTACAACCACTATCAATAATAATATTTCGGCTGCTTATCGATCGAACTCTCACTTCATTCTGTTCAAAAGGAGAGTTTCTTGACCGTAGATATTATTCTAAGATGATTTTAGTTGTGGTTTGGTCAAGGTTGATCCAAAAAACACAAATTAAAAAAAAATGTATTTTTTAATAAAGGATTATCTGCCAACGTTTCGGCTTACATTGTAAGCCATCTTCAGGGCTATCATGAAGATGAGAGAGGACGTC
>KZ807909.1:277215-308774 GCA_000696205.2 Oncopeltus fasciatus | reverse complement strand
TTATTACTGAGTAAATAAAAATCTACTAAAGATTTATTAACATGATCATAATAGAATATATTATAATTACTCACAAATCCAAAGCAAATATTACAGGATCCTAATTGTTTCAGGGTAAGAACACTCCTCAACTGACAAATTCAGTTTATGCAATAATTCATATATAAATAATCTTGCTTCTTTCAACTTGTCCCACCTATGAATCTACCTTCCCAGCCAAGGAGAATTTTCCTGATATTCCTTGATTGAAACTTACCTAAATTTCACTAGTTATTCCAGTATCAAAACCATGATGGGGCAATCATTATTGCCACTTTATTTATATGTATATATAACGCTTGTTTCTTTTGAACATAAACACAATTTTAATCGGTCTTTTTTATCAGCTTCAAACAAAGTAGGATCAGTGATGATACATCATTGAAATTTTGCATAAGTCTTATCATAGCACCAACGTGACATATTCGAAAACTTCCCTTGACATATTTTTAATTATTTTCTTGTAAATAGTTATAGATATTTAAAATTAACTACAGGCGAATAAAAACAACATGCTTTCAGGAGAGTGGTTTTCCTAATCTACTTATACCTCAAATTTTTAACGAGTAAAAGTTAAAATCTAATGTATATTTGAAAATAACATTTTTGGCTGGTAGAACTAAAACTTTTTATCTATATACACTTCTATATATTCTTCTTGAATTTTTCGAACTATTATGCTGACAATACCATCCTATTAATAAATTTTGAAAATTAAACTCTAAATTCTGGAAGAATTAACCTTACAATTATTCGAAACAGCTGGTGGTACACCAATAACTAGCAAATAGTGAAAAGACCCAATTTATCCTTTCAATTTTATTGCAAAATACAAGCATAAAATATAACTATATAAATTTAACTATTTTCAATTTTGTAGATGGGTTTAAAGTTGATTAACGTGACATATTAGTTAAACATATTGTTGAACTATATCAGAATGAAATAATTCTCTGTTTTCTCCCAAAGGATACTCCCACAGGCTGAGATTATTACTAAAATAACAACGACTGTTGTAAGGTAGAGACACATGCTCAGTTGTAAATAACAAGTCAATTTTTTTGTTTGTTTTTTATTCATTTTCTGTATTGATAATAAATAATAAGTAGTCAAAACAAATAGAATAAAATGATAATTTTATTTAAAGAAAACAAAAATATGTATACAAATATAACTGTTAATATATATCAATTATTCAAAAATAAGAATAGTATATTCACCATTATGGCTTAAACAAATATTTATTTATATTATAAATCATTACAAAAATATTGGGAAGATAAAATTAATATATCTGACAACTATAGCTATGCATATATCCACATGAATATTTATATAAAACCACACAAGTATATTTACATAAATACTGCAAAAAATATTAACATTAAATTGTTTGAACAAATTGAGATTCATTTAGTTTTTTTTTTAATATTAAGTGAAAGAATCGGTGTCCTTCATAGGAAGACAAAATTAAGATATAATTTAAATTATAAATGAACAAATCATGCTCTCTCCAATCTAATATACATCAACAACTAAATATATATAAAAAGTTCTTTATTATATAAATTCATATGATTTTAGAATATTAGTAAGAAATATACATATACACATATTAGATATATACATATGATAATATATTAGTAAGAACTATACAATCACAGTTGTTTGTATCTTACAGCAGAACATATCGCTAAATTCAAGTTATAAAATTTCATAGTATTAATTATTGCTACGTTGATTTTTTTATAATATGTTATGTTGTTAAAAATCAAAGATTGGGAATTATGATTTTAGCTGAAAACTTATGGCCCAACTACCGGCATATTTTCACATTATGAAAATGTGTAAAATCAATGTACTTCCCACACGGTTTAAGGCCTTAAAGTAATGTGGAGTATATGTTCGGTTTTAAATAACTGACACTGTAAAGTGTCATTTTTATAAGAAACTAACTATTATTAAAATTATTATCAGTGATTGATTCTGGCTTGGAATAGATTGACATCAATCACTAATAAGGAATGTTAGGAAAATAAAGAATAATTGAAATGATTTATATGTTAAAGTTATCTTTCTTCTTATAGTTCTTTGAATAAAAACATTTTTAAAACCTGAAAATTGGTTCGTTCGGGTAGTTAATTGTAATTAAAGAATCAAATTAGTTTAAATTTTTAACGAGCAAAAATAAAATACTAACCATGTTACTATGATTAAATAATAATTCCTAAATTTTGTTAGCTATTCAGGATTTTGCATAGAGAACAGTTATTCTAATAGACCCAACCTTTGAGATAGAAAGTTGAGCTCGACTATCACATCAAGTTGGTCGAAGTAACAGTTCGCGAGGAAGGAACCAGGTAGTAAATATCACTGGTACTACAAGAGCGGGAGTATTTTACGACAATAAGTCGCAATTGCAAGGGGATTGGTTTCAGCTTTATTAAAATATGCAATGCTAAAATTTTGCACGGCTGATTGCTATAAGCCAAATGTCTTTCACAGCTCATTGATCGTTTAAGTGCTCCAGTAACTGGCTATCTCGAGATCCGTAACAGGCTCTCTCGTGATACGTAACTTGCTATCTCGAGATCCGTAAATAATATCTCGTGATCCGTAACTAATGTTTCGTGATCCATAACTGACTATCTCGTGATACGTAACTTTCTATCTCGTGATACGTAACTTGCTATCTCTTGATCCGTAACTGGCTATCTTGTGATCCGTAACTAATATCTCGTGATCCTTAACTGGCTATCTCGAGACCCTGAAAAGGGTTTTAGATCCCAAGGCATTTCTAAAACTGCACAACGTGCATTGGACGTCTATAAAAAGGTTCGCTGCCAAAACTAACAGGGCATTCACACTGGTACCTTCAGCAGTGTGAGACGAACCACTACTACTGCCCACTACACACACCCCGTCGTAACGTGGAGATAAGGGCCACTTTGATCTCTATTAATGTGGGGCGCGTTCATGAATATATACATGTACACGTATGTATATGATTGTGTATGTGTACTTATATGTATATATAACGCTTGTTTCTTTTGAAGTACCAAATAATAATATTATCTATTATCCAAATAATATTATCTATTATAAATAATATTATATATCTAGAACGTTTATAAATAAACTAACAACATCTCCATTGCATAAGATTTTTAAAAAAATATTTCAAATATTTAAATTGTAGATTTTTTAATTTTTTTTTATTTGTTGAAATTTTAGTAATTTTCGTAATGCATATATAGATTTTAATTGTGAAATTTTCTCTTGTTCAAATTGGTGCTAGCCTGAACGTGTAGCTTTACAGCATAGTTGGTCAGATCCACTTTTGTTTTGTTTTATGAAATAAAGTATTTTCTTCTTTTTCATCAATATAAAAGCCTTATGAATTAATAAGAACACTATATATATATATAGTATCATAGTTGTATGTTTATGTACTTTTAATCTTACCTTTTGAACAAATTTCTTAAAGGCAAGTCAAACAATTTCAATTTTACCATGATATGATTTTAGAAACGTTTTACAGATCACCGATTTTACGTTTGAAAAAATAAAAATGTGGTTAAGTCCAATTTAAAAATACGTCTGTCGTCCGCTATAAATAACAAAACCAAATTCGGTATTTAAGCTTCTTTTTACAAAGCACTAGATGATTTCATTAAGAACAAAAATCGCTAGAGTGAGAGTGGGATTTAGAAGAAGACTAAATTTTAAAATCCTAATAAAATCTGATATTCGTACAATACAATTTCTTTTTTTAATATTGAAAACGATATTAAGGAATGTATTTTCAAATTTTAAAAATATCTAAATTTAAAAAAATACTAATAACTAAAATAGTTATTTGGCTTTATATTGCATACCCTTAGAAAGCGACCAAAATTTTATAATGGTAATATCATTGTTGTCTGAGTTACAAAAACTTTATAAAATGTTATTTTATAACATTTATAGACTCAGAGAGTTGAAGTCTTCGAACACAATTGACAACCCAGAGAAATACCATCCTGAAGTTAAGGTATAAATAAAAAAAAACCTTTAAACGAAATGTCGAGGACATCAGGTCTCCGCCTTTTTTAAGAGGTGCAATGGCTACAGAATCATCCCCGATAAAGGCCATCGATAGATACACAGATACAGCTGTGTAGTAGGAGTCAGAGGACATGCATGGTTTACCATTTTGAATGGAAATATGTGAAAAGCAAATCCAGGACAGAGATCAACAACCGAATCGAACCATGTAAATCGGTTAACGTGGGAGATAACATACTTTCCAACAATATAATTCCACCCAAAAAAAAAAGAAAAAAATAGATCCATAAGCAATCCTAACCTAAATTAAAGTCTTACATGGACTCATAACAAAACACATTAGGCTTCTAAGGGATGAGATCGTCAATGAAGAAGACCCCCATATCAGCTTTTATCAAAGGCAATAATATTTATATTTTTCCAAAAAGAATCCCTTCAGAGAAAATTATTATCAACATTGAGGTGAAAATCAAGAAATTAGAAAATAACATGATAGAAGTTATTTAGGAATATCTTTTTAGAAATCTCGCACTCCTACCACCTCCTAGCTCCTAACACGTCGCATGACGTTTCTCACCTAGCCTTCACCGAGGTAGCCCTCGGTCTATATACATATGTGTGTACAATCTCCCTTGTTAGTTTATTAAATAATTTCATATTGCAGCAGTGTTAATTTACTGGTGTATATTGAAAAATAAGCTCATCATAAAAACTCACAGCGAGTTCTGATAGAGTTATAATTCTGGCACAGTCGACGGTTCGAATTCTACCATCTCGAACAGTACCTGCTTGAAATTTTTAAAATTTGAAAATATCATGGAGCATTAATGCCTTCAAATGGAATAGTCACCCACCTGTAGGTCAGTCATAATTTTAAACTGTTAATTCAGAATAAAATACAATGAAATTAATTATTTAAGTTATTTCATTTTATTTATTTTACTGAATAATTGAGCAATAAAAGTTAAGCTTTAAACCTACTTATATTTCATTTAAAAATTGAATCATAAATAATTATATTTTACTCATTTGCATTTTTTAGAGTATTAAGAGAAAAATTTCACTTAAATATTTATTTTTATTTTTATTATATTTTTCTTTACTCTGTATCAACACAGACAACCCATTAACCATACCACTCCTCCGAAACCTCTGAAAACAAAAAATAAGCACCCCTAGTCCTAAGGGTGGGGTTATTTCTACATGGACTGGAACTTCAGATGGCTTTAACTAATTATTTCCAAATAATTAGTTAAAAGGTTTTACAGTCCTCTTGAGCCTGACTACTCCTTTAACGATTGCTTTATTTGCTACTCACAAATAATAAATTTAAAAGGCTAAGTAGCCCAATATATTTCAATTATAGATGTAAAACTTGAATCTTTTTTTTCTTCAAATATATAAAGTTGGCTGTACTTTGCAGCTTTATCATTTTTATGAAATAATAAGAAAATTGTCAAATTTACAATTAACCTATACTTTAAACCACACCCGAATTTCACAGAATCCCTAATGAGATACTTTAGAGACATAGTTCTCCAAACTCCATTTTAAAGATGTCTTTTAAGATAAATCATGAGAACCCATTAATTTTTTTTTAATTTATCAATAAAGGTAAAATGTATTAATGGAGAAAACCATTTTTCTCACAATAAAGAAAAAAATAAAACCAGACTCTCTACACCTTGAGCTGTCTGCGCTATCAAATGAATGCCAATTTGGGCCGAACAAACTTTCGCCAACGCTAATACAAGATACAATAATATAATACAAAATAATACAAAACTTAGCGCAGCCCCAAGAAGGCGTATCAAACAAGGAGCTACTATCATAATTTTGCTCCAAGAAAAAATTTCTTTACAGCGAGACAAAATAATTTTAAAACTGGTAGCCCAGAGAATTTTTTTTTATTTTTTTTTAAATCGGCCTAGTCTTATCCAGAAACAACACTCACACCAAATGCATTACCTCCGAGTCCCATGTCTAACTCATCTAATGGCCAAAAACTGAGAAACGTTAACAGAAAATACAAACAATATAAATTGCCTTCTAACACTACAGTAAAGAAAGTGATATACAACGTAACATAAATAGAAGAAGAACAGAATAAACAACAGCGTACACAAGTTTATTAGAGGACGCCAGCCTTGACCAAGGTCAATTTACTTGATAAACGACAATTAATCCATTTGATTTTATAAATATTAAGAGTCTAAGGTTGTTCTCAATCTTTATTAAATCCCATTATTTCACTTGAATATTTTAAAAGTAAAATAATTACAGGTAAAGATTATTTCTACTCTCGGAAAATTCGCTGAACAATAAATTTTCAGTATTTTTAAAATTATGTAAATTTAGTAATGCTGAAATTTAATGCAATTTATTCTACTTTCAAAATAATTTTAAAATACTCCTAGATACAAACAAATTCAAATTATTTAGAATATATGTTTATTTTCCAAGTTACAAACAACAAAAAGTATGTTAATTTAAAATTTTAATTAAATTTCACTACCGCAAGAAGACAAAGGTAAATCTTAAAAAGCAGATAAATCCTAAAAATGACAATTATAGAAGTAAAGCTAAAACACTAATTTAATAACGTTGACTAAACAGATAATATACTTTTGACAAATCATATAACATACCCCGCATATAAATTCAAGTCATATTAAGTCCCTTTAAAAATACGAAAAACAATAATGCCATATTCTCACACACAGAAATAATAGTTCTTGAAGTCTTTGAATCCATAGTAAACGGAAAAAAGTATTATACTTTAATAACAGTATTAAATTCATATTAAACTAGTTCCAGTCTATAATTTAATACCTTCATTTAGGTCAACTTGATGAAGAAAAAAGATTACCCAAGTATGTACGAAGCAAATGATCACTATATTTTCAAAAAATAATAATATATTTGACCTAACAAGCTGGGAACTAAAGTATGAAATAGTGGAAAAAGAATAAATAACCAAATTAGTCATAGAATAATTGAAATATTTTCAAATTAATTCCCAATATTTTACAAGTCAAATTAATTAATCAGAAAAAAAAACCGAAAATAATATGCAAGATATATTGGACATGAGAATCATTTAACATTCCAATTTGCCAAAAATAGCCACCCATAAATTGTACCAAATAAATTGAATCAGTCTAGGTAACAAAAGTCAAAGGCTATACAATATTTATTTATATTTTTTTTTTTAGTTTCCAAAGAGTAACGGAATTATCTTCAGATGACGCACTATAAGAGTTCCAAAGCCTCTCTGCGTACGAAACTCCCCTAGGACATTCCAAATACTGACGGAAACATTTTAAGAGGCTTAACCAATTTAGGTTGCCCCACACCCCCTCATCAACCCCTGTAGTCGTACCATCTCCAGGAAACGGCCCAAAATCACATCATCACCTACACTTGCAGCGGATACCACAAGACAGGAGTACACCATTGAAGGTAGATGGTTTCTTTTTTAGGTCGGGTAAATAGTATTTATAAGTGATGACGACAAGGTTTATCGAAAAACTTTTTGCAAATTTAGTAGTTCATCTGAGTCTTCTCAATAGTTTTGAAGGGGAGGAAATTATAAAATTCCTTTACTTTAATTTGACAGTATAAAATTCTTATATAATTTTGATAAGATAATCTGTACAGACACTTAAGGACGACTAAAATTGTGCGGCCAAGCCAAAGGCCTCCGAAACAACTAATAATAGCATATAATATTATATATACAATATAATAATGATATAGTACGCTCTATTTATTAAAATAACGACTCAATGGTGGTCTTTTATTGGAGAAGAAAAATATATACTCCTTTTTGGCTCTAATATGTTAAAAAAGAGTCCAAAAATTCACTTATTCGAAATGATTAAATTAATTTTCATGAGTTTTTTAAGCTGAATTATTTTAATATATTTTAATAATATGCTAAAATATATTTTTCTTTTGATGTAAATTTGTTTCCTATCGTATTAAATGAAACCATGCTATGTAGTAGCTACCAGATCTATAATAATGAAATAAACAAAAAAATGTGCATAACAACTGAAGGTGTAAAACGAACCTTCTGCCCAATCTATATAGCAATTTGTGCTATTGAGTCAGCAGTGAAGAAAAACTAATTTTTAAATTTAATAGTTATTTAAAAAAAAAGGTCTTCGGGAATAAAGAGTAATTTTATTTCATTCATTCGCAGTAAATAATTTTTTTTAAATAATATTATTTCAAAACTAGTGTTAGGCGTTTTAAAATTTCTTTATTATTTACATTTGCACAATAATGCAGAGCTAACAGAGCTTAAGAGAGAAGAAATATCTTAATTATTAAAATTTCTAAAACTAGTTTTATTCAATTAAAACATTTAAGAATTCAAGTTTCTGTACCGTTAGTTATTTTTACTGTCAACAGCAAAATTAAAACATAACAAAAATGCTTTTGCAAAAACATAATTAGAATATAAATGCAATGATTTCTTCTCTTTCTAATAAACATTGCCCCTAATTGGATCTTGGTTTTTCTTTTAATGAATTATATGTGAGGTTATTTAAGATATTAAGATATAGTTATTATAGAGTTTTCTTAATGCAACATAAGTGCTTTTCTATACCATTCACATTATTTCAAACATTTTAACTCCATTAATTTGAAAGCATTAATATTAAATTTCCATATTCTAGTGCTGTTTTATAGTGACTTTGAACCTACACAAAGCTAAGAGTTGTAGCATTATGAAATAAAAAATCAACAGATTTTCAAACGAAAATGTAATTCAAATTTATAATTTCATTTAAAAAAAAGAAGTTTTGAACAAGTTATAAATGGGTTTTAACTCACCATTATTATTTTGAATAATAACAATGAGAATTAATACACCAATAGAATACTGTCCAGCGCTACAGACAGACCTCTCACCAGACTTCAGCCGCGCAACACAATCTCCCCTGCAGACACATCACCAACAAGACACCAACCATCACCATCACATCATCACCTACACTTGCAGCGGATACTACCAGCCAGGAGTACACCAACTCACTATTGAAGGTAGAGGGTTTCTTTCATTATTTCAAAACCAAATACCCGTCACTCAGAAAGCTTCTCAATAAACTTACCCTATTACATAAGACATTATCCACTAATAACCAACAATTAATGTTTTTGTTGTTCACGTAGGCTTCGACGGTCGTCAGAA
This sequence comes from Oncopeltus fasciatus, assembly GCA_000696205.2. Taxonomy (NCBI): domain Eukaryota; kingdom Metazoa; phylum Arthropoda; class Insecta; order Hemiptera; family Lygaeidae; genus Oncopeltus; species Oncopeltus fasciatus. The sequence continues at coordinate 299,485 of KZ807909.1, read as the reverse complement.
GTATTTATCGTTTCTTCTTCCGGGTTGGACCGTCAGTCATGCTCTAAGGAAGGCTAAGCCACCCAAGCTAAACCTCAGCAAAGAAGAATACAAGGCACTAAACGACCTGAAGAAACGTGAGGAATTGATCATCACCCCGGCCGATAAGGGCAACGCCACCGTTATCATGAAGAAAGAAGACTACCTGGAGAAGATGCAGGCACTCCTCGGTGACGACACCTACAAGAAGCTTGAGAAAGATCTTACAAAGACCATCAACCAGCAGGTCATCTCTATAATCAACTCAAACAACGACGAACAGGTGACGAGGAAGTCACTCAAGATATCAGACCCCGTCCCACCAAGACTCTACGGACAGCCAAAAATACACAAAGAAGGCATACCCATGAGGCCTATCGTCTCGATTATCTGCTCACCAACATACAACGTAGCGAAGTAGATCGCAAAGAAACTGAAGCCTCACGTCGGTAACGCTGAACACCACATTAGGAACTCCAAACATTCTTCAAGACATCAGAATCGAAGCACATGACATCCTCGTTAGCTTCGACGTGAAGTCCCGCTTCACCAAGGTCCCCGTTGAAGAAAACCTGAACCTGATGAAGAACCTCCTTTTAGTCTGGCCAAGTTACGTCTCCACGGTCCAACCCGGAAAAAGAAACGGTAAGTAAATTAATGTTTTTCTTAAAATGCAGAACACATAAAGTCTTCCCTGAATAAATTAACAATACCTGTAAAATATCACCACACCATTCCACAAACAATTATTATTTAACCGAAAATACCATTTAAAAAAAAAATTCTTAATCTCCACATCGCTGGAAAAATATCGAAAATCAAAAATGTAAATATTAAAACTAATTAATATAAGTCCTTCCTGCGTAGGGGTCTTAACGTTGAAGATGTTAACACACTATCACAAATCCTCACATGCGCCATTCAACAAAATAATAACACAAAAAGGACTCAACTAATAAAAAAAATTCCAAACTGCAAGATACTCAACAACAAAACCACTATCTATCCAACAAGCGACCCCAATTGTGTCCATAACATGTCCGCCGTTTTTATCCCCCCTTTCCTCTGTCGGAAAATATTAAGTTCAGGCCTCAACTTTAAATTAATTTAATTTTTAAAATAATAGTTGATTTGGAATCCATTTATAGAGACTCCCGCTACTCCGTTAGTGAAGACCAGAAGGAATGTGTTACAAGGGATATTTTTACTTTTCGTGTGTTTACCAAACTCTTTCTTCCACCTGTTCTTATTTATTATATACATCATAGTCACAAGTGTTTAATTTTCTGTACATATAAAGTTANGTTAAGTATATATATAATATACTTGCGGCTGCGATATGTAGTAATCAAGAACAGGTGGGATAGAGAGTGCAGTGCACACACAAAAAGAAAATATCACAAGAAGTAAAATATCAGGGATCTCTGGCCCTTCGTCGGTGAGAAGTGAAGAGATAACAGACTTAGGGAATTTCGCTACTTGTGATATTTTATTTTTGAGTGAGCACTGTACTCTCTACCCCACCTGTTCTTGATTGCTATATATATACGCGCTCTTGCGTCTAATTGAAAAAAAAAAAATATGAATATCTTCATCGTTGTCGGAGTTACAAAAATATTTGACTGTAATTACTGATAATAATTTTATAACATTTATATTATTTAATAGTTTGACGAGAAATTGATGTGAGGTAAAATATTAAGTAGTGAAGGCTTTTTGTTTCAAAATTTTGAACACATTTTTTTATATATTTTTTTAAACATAATGATGAGGAGCGATGTAATAGAAAGACAATCAATTATAATTGTAATATCCTAATTACTATTAGTGTTAAGATGAACTTATAGCAACCAAATAAGCGTGGAAAATAATTTCTTAACACTTATATTTAACGAAATGTTTTTAAATATTAAGGACGATATTTAAGAATGTAAATTTAAATGTTTTATCCTTTTCCCAGTATACCTTATCAATAGACGAAATATCTCCGCCTCCCCTCCTAAACAATTGAAATATAATAATTTTAAATTATGCCCTCATTGTTCTATATGATATATAATATCAGTTACATCATTTACTCCTATCTATGTCCGTCTTTAATGAAATATGGTAATTTTGTCTAGTTTACCTGGTTCCTGCGCGACGGTCATTTTTCTTAAAATAAAATTTTAAGGTTTCTTCATTTAACAGTAATGCAATACAGTGACTTACACAGTACAAACTTAGCAAACAATTCGTAGATCACAACGTGCTATATGCTTAACTTTCATGAAGCATTTGTTGAGTATAATATCTACAAGGAAATAGCTCGTCAAGAACTTCAATTTTTTAAATACGACATGTATTTTTCCTCAGGTTAATTGTTTACAATAGTCAGTTATTTTGTTTCAAATTGATTTTCAGAGGGGCCAGTAATTAACCAATAAACAGTTCAATACTTTTAGAGCCTAGAAAACCCTTTGAGTCTAAAATGATAAAGTATATTCACAGGTACAACTCCTGTATCGGCTGTCATGACCCTGTTCGTCCTTGTAAATACACGTCTCCGAAAAAACCCACAAAATATTATTCAAGTCGTATAAGCAACTTTCGGTAAAGATAAATTTTGACATTTTATTACTCTATAAAAACATGTAGTTTTTTTTTTGTTTTTTTAACTGTTTTAAACAACCTTAGAATCAATATGTAAAATATTTTATCGAATATAATTCATATTTTTAGGGCTGTATACTATAAAAAATTTGTATGACTGTTATTTTTGATTCCTAATTTAAACATTTTTTTGTAATACTAAGCTTATTGTTCAGTTACTAAATAAGACAATTTATGATTTTCTTCATGCTATAAATAATTGATAAAGATTTCCATTGTCAAATGAAGCGTTAACTATGCTTGAATAACCCGCACTGCATCTGGATCATTAATCTTCAGAGCATAATCAACTGGAGTCGCTCCAGAATTATCTTTTATGAATTTATCTGCTCCGTATTTAAGTAATTCCTCTAAAACAGAGGCATTTTTGGCGACCATAGCTGCACCATGAAGGGGTGTCTGTCCAGAATTGGATGTTTCATTGGGGTCCAAGCCGATTGCCAGGAGCTTCTTCACCGCCTCCAAATTCCTCCAGTTCGCCGCGATATGCAGAGCCGTCCTCCCATTGATGTCTTTAAGTTTATAATCAGCCCCGGCTCTGAGCAACATATCAATCACCGTTCCTGTGTCTGACGACGCGGCAAGCATTAGAGGAGTCGTGCCTTCGAATGATGTCAAGTTGACATTGACATTACACTCCAACAGTTTTTCGACGTAATCTGTTGCACCGGCATAAGAAGCAATGTGCAGCAGATAGACGTCTTTGTCATCTTTTAACTCGAAATTTGTTGTTTCCTCTGCTATACAATTGAGCTCCTTTTTTACCCATTCCCTAGGGTAATATTGACTTGATATGCCAAGTTTTTGAATTACGTTCGTATGAGCAATTAATGTTTGTTCATTAAGTTTGTTATGTTTAAATATTTTTTCAGAAATCCTTACAAAATCAGAGTCCTGAGATTCGATACTGCTGATTCCCTTATTATCAATTTTAATGCCTTTTGGTAGTATATAACCCCCAATAGGTGGAAATTGGCTATTAAATTTTTTTTTCCTTCTATGCTCCTTTTTAACGCTTAGTTCTTTTAGAGTCCCTATATTATCAATTTTTGGGCTGACAACGCATACCCCTATACTTGAAAACTTAGAAACCGGCTTGTCTGATTTCCTATTAGAATTGGTGAGGATTTTGGGCAGGTTGGATTCCTCAAAAGCTTTACTGACCATCTTGAATATCCTATGGCTACCGGACGTTGCGACTGCGTGCCAAATGGTCCTGCCTTCGTCTGTCTGGCATAGAAGATCCGCACCAGCTTTCAGCAGACATTCCACACCCTCCTTTTTCCCGGCGAGAGCGGCGAGGTAGAGTGGTGTCTGTCCGCGAGCGTTCCTCTCTTCCAGTGCCTCCGGGTAAACATCAACCAGATTCCTTATGACGTCAGCGGCTCCGATCCTAGCCGCCAAGTGGAGCGGAGTGTTACCCCTTCTGTCTTTGAAAACAAGTGCTCCAAAACCTGCCCAACAAACTTACTGTCATACAAACGTAAACTTTATCAATAATAACTAGGAATTACAATTAACTATTTAGATGTTCACGTAGGCTTCGACGGTCGTCAGAAGTATTTACCGTTTCTTCTTCCGGGTTGGACCGTGTCAAATTGGTGTTATTTGCCGAGCTTTTGCACATCATGTGATGGCTTCTCTTTTCAGCCCTGAAGAAGCCATCATTCTCTTTTCAGCCCTGAAGAAGCCATCACATTCTCTTTTTAGCCCTGAAGAAGCCATCACATGATGTGCGAAAGCTCGGCAAATAACACCAATTTGACACGGTCCAACCCGGAAGAAGAAACGGTAAATTAACTATTTAATCACTCTTCTATTATTTCAAACTCCATGAGCCACTTTCAAGTGATGAGTTCTTCAGAAGAATTAAAGTATGATCTTTCAAAGACAAGTTCATATGCATAGTTAATTATTTGAGCTTGAGTCTAATAGCTGTATCTAATTTTTTTACTCTAATTATCAAACGAATTTTTGCTCTCCTACAACAATTACGTTATACTTGTGAAAATAAGTCAAAAGTAAGTAATAGAAAAATTACAATGGTATATCATGAAGCATTACAATATCAAATATCCTGGATTTTTCTTCGCTTCTTCTTGCTTTGCTTTTTCCTAAGAATATTTTTAGAAACAATGAAATATAATCTACTTTATTCAAAAAGATAAAAGAGCAATTATTTTGTAACTATTATTTGCAACAATTAACAAAATTATCTTAAGTATATTATTTTTGAAATAAGTTTCAGCGTTCTTGCAGTATAAGCCCTTTTAATCATAAATATAATAAAATTAAATTTAATATTGAATTGTGTTGATAACACAGTTATAAAATAACCTACTGTTGTTTATTCAATCACTAAATTCTTTCTATGCAACTTGTTAGTGTTCGAGATACAATTTATAAAATACTAAACATGACTTTCTATTTTTAAATTCTTTATTATCTATATATGTAATATTTGAAGGAATGAATTTGAAGTTTTCAGTTATTGTAAACGAAAATCAAATAATTAAAAGACATTGCATAACTAAAACAAAAAGCCCAATCTTACTTTTAAAATTAAATAAATGACAATTCAATGGAATATAAAATGAAAATATAAAATATAAGTCATGAGAGGGAATAGAATAAAAAATCTATCTATCCCAGCCAAGACTCGAACCTGGATCTCCTGCTTTCCGGGCCGGTATGCTTCCATTACACCACCGGGACGAGCTAGATAACTTATTGAATTCCCACCACACAGCAGAAGACCCAGGTTCGAGTCCTGGCTAGGACAAATAGATTTTTTATTCTATTCCCTCTCATTAATTGTTAAAAATTTACGTGGGATAATAAACCACAACTAAATTAATATTTATATATAAAATATAATGTGTTAAAACTTCTGCAAAGACATAAAAAAAAGTATTTTATCCTATACTTGTCTAACAACGTTCTTATTTATCTATGGAACAATTTTTTTTACACTATAATCCCATGCTGGTAGAATGGAAACATAAAAATAATTAGAAATATGAGAAAAATCACGTTGTAAGTAAATTTACAAGTTATACTAGCCAAAAATTTCATAAATACATATTAGTAAACTCAAAAAATATATAAATAAAGCAATAAAATAAGGATGAAGGAAGGATCATTGGATCTCCCTTAAGCTTAATAAATTTTTATATATTATTTAAGAGGATTTATGTAGGGGTCACATTAATTTAATAAATTACAGATAATATGGCAATCCAGAGAACAGAATTAGTCAATAAATATATTATGAAGAAGTGTATCCCTAGATTACAGAGTGTCAATAAAAAACCAGATAGAGGAGAAATTTTAAAAATTTATATAATTATCATCAGTAATGGAGTACACCATGCCATATACTGAATGTATCAGATCAATCTAATGAAACTAATAGATGTAAGGAAAGAAATCTATGCCAGATGCTTATACCTATGAAATTTTTAATATGCTCCTCTATTATTTTAAAAACTTATTGATCCATTATTTTACAAATATATTTAATAGAAAAATAATAACATATATTTATAAAAGAAATATTTTATCCCTAAGATAAATAAGAAATTTTCGATTATTCAAATAATAATTTGAATCCATTTCTGGCAGGTTTCTTCAAAAACTATTCCATTATAGACAATATTCATTAATTTAGTCTAAAAGGATTTTTATTCCTTTCGGTGCATAAATGGTTTAAAGAATTTTTAAATAAAGAAAGTAGGTCATTAATTTAAGAAAAATATTGTTATGTGAAAAATAAAATAAAATTCGATTAACTATCTTTTCTGTGAATATTTTAAAAATAATATGAAGTTTATTAAGTTATTTTTTNTGAAAGAAGTTATAATTAACACTGATATAGCATTTAAAATCTACACGACTCATGAACCGCATAATTAAATTTTGTGGTACAGCTGAACCCGAGACCTAATCATTGAATTTGGCTGTTAAACTTCAAAAATATTTAAATTATCATTGAGTATAGGTGTGTTGAGTTTCATAACTCAAAAATAATATTACGCCCACCTAAAAGATATACTACCCTCCCTAGATTGAAATTTTTAGCTCGCTTTTTGACATTAAAGGTATTCCCTGATTAATATTTGTCCGATTTGGCTCAATAACGAACTCACTCTTTCATTTCATTTTTAACAGCTACATTCCGAACTACATACACACGTACATAGTGTTGATACACACCTACATCAGTATGGTGAGTTTACAATTGTATTTTCATAAATAACTATACGTCTTACAATTTTTAACTGGCTATATTTTTAAATCCTCCAATCTAGAATCGGTGAAGATCCGTTGAAAGTTTTAAGAAGTAGCTTTCTGGTACCAACAGGGATATCTTGATTTCCCTACGAATAATCTGCTGAAAATATATGATATATGAAAATATATAATCTGGCTAATATATTCATCAGCCCCAAATTTTTCAAGACTGGCGAACCTATTCAAGTTATCTTTTGTATAAATACTTCTAGTACTTGCAACTTTCCTTAATGAATTCTTAAAAATATTAAAAATATTTTTTTGCTTTCAACTTTAAACTTATTTATTTCTCACATATTCTGATCCATTTCTTTCTTTAAAAAAAAAAAAAAATCTTCTCCATATTTAATTATTTGCCTTTCATTCAAATATATCATCGACATTCCACAGGAGTGACTGAAGTTATTTTTTATTACTATAAGGACCAAAACTCTGCTAACTAAAAGTAATTAATTCGAGGGGAATAAATATCAATAAATGCCAAAGAGTAAAAGGGGTATAAGAAATGAACAATGTCTAAATCTAAATTTATATTTAAAAATAAAAATATTATAATTCTGATTATCCATACCTTCAAATTTAAAATCACATCTCAATACAAATATTCAGTAAGCAACATTAAGGAGTTAAAAGAAGTGGTAAATATAGCTTAAATTTAAATTTACATATTATTAAAGATTTAACGCAACATGAAATAAATCAGGACAATTATTAATTAATATAATTCTCTACACATTTGATTAATCCTAACTCTAACAAGATAACAATAGATTATTCCCTTTTTCCTTTCCTCTCAAACTTATATGAAATATAAAAACATGATATTAGTCACTTTTTTTATTATTTTATAACTAATTTTTACATTTTACAAACTTACTTACAATATAAGTAGAATATGACTTTCGATTCCCTTAAAACAATAGTTTTTATAATTGTTATAGAATAACTTTTTAGAAATACTATTTTACAAAATTTATTTTTGAGGGGGGGAAATTTCTTAAGCTGTTATATTTCACCTAAAATAAATTTCTTTATTAGGTCAAGTAAATAGAATTTATAAGTGATGACGACACGGTTTATCGTATAACTTTTTGCAAATTTAGTAGTTCATCTGAGTCTTCTCAATAGTTTTGAAGCTGGAGGGGAGGAAATTATAAAATTCCTTTACTTTAATTTGACAGTATAAAATTCTTATATAATTTTGATGAGATAATCTGTACAGACACTTAAGGACGACTAAAATTGTGCGGCCAAGCCAAAGGCCTCCGAAACAACTAATAATAGCATATAATATTATATATACAATATAATAATGATATAGTACGCTCTATTTATTAAAATAACGACTCAATGGTGGTCTTTTATTGGAGAAGAAAAATATATACTCCTTTTTGGCTCTAATATGTTAAAAAAGAGTCCAAAAATTCACTTATTCGAAATGATTAAATTAATTTTCATGAGTTTTTTAAGCTGAATTATTTTAATATATTTTAATAATATGCTAAAATATATTTTTCTTTTGATGTAAATTTGTTTCCTATCGTATTAAATGAAACCATGCTATGTAGTAGCTACCAGATCTATAATAATGAAATAAACAAAAAAATGTGCATAACAACTGAAGGTGTAAAACGAACCTTCTGCCCAATCTATATAGCAATTTGTGCTATTGAGTCAGCAGTGAAGAAAAACTAATTTTTAAATTTAATAGTTATTTAAAAAAAAAGGTCTTCGGGAATAAAGAGTAATTTTATTTCATTCATTCGCAGTAAATAATTTTTTTTAAATAATATTATTTCAAAACTAGTGTTAGGCGTTTTAAAATTTCTTTATTATTTACATTTGCACAATAATGCAGAGCTAACAGAGCTTAAGAGAGAAGAAATATCTTAATTATTAAAATTTCTAAAACTAGTTTTATTCAATTAAAACATTTAAGAATTCAAGTTTCTGTACCGTTAGTTATTTTTACTGTCAACAGCAAAATTAAAACATAACAAAAATGCTTTTGCAAAAACATAATTAGAATATAAATGCGATGATTTCTTCTTTTTCTAATAAACATTGTCCCTAATTGGATCTTGGTTTTTCTTTTAATGAATTATATGTGAGGTTATTTAAGATATTAAGATATAGTTATTATAGAGTTTTCTTAATGCAACATAAGTGCTTTTCTATACCATTCACATTATTTCAAACATTTTAACTCCATTAATTTGAAAGCATTAATATTAAATTTCCATATTCTAGTGCTGTTTTGTAGTGACTTTGAACCTACACAAAGCTAAGAGTTGTAGCATTATGAAATAAAAAATCAACAGATTTTCAAACGAAAATGTAATTCAAATTTAAAATTTCATTTAAAAAAAAAGAAAGTTTAAACAAGTTGTAAATGGGTTTTAACTCACCATTATTATTTTGAATAATAACAATGAGAATTCATACACCAATACTATACTGTCCAGCGCAACAGACAGACCTTTCACCAGACACCAGACGCGCAACACAATCTCCCCTGCAGACACATCACCAACAAGACACCAACCATCACCATCACATCATCACCTATACGCGCAGTTGATACTACCAGCCAGGAGGACACCAACTCACTTTTGAAGGAGAGGGTTTCTTTCATTATTTCAAAACCAAATACCCGTCACTCAGTAAATAAAGCTATCTTATTGCGTAAGACATTAACCAATAACAATTGTTAGTACAATTGTTCAACAATAAACAGGACAGAAAAAGTCTTCCCCAAATTCATTACCAATATCTGCAAAAATATCACCATATACCATTCCAAAAACAAAATAAATTATCTAACCTGAAAGTCTATTTTCAAAAATTTCTATTTCTATCTCTTCATCGCTGGTTTGATATTCAAAATTAAAAATTTGAATGTTAAAATAAACGAATTGAAGTCCATCTTTTGAAATGACATCAACGATAAAATACAATTCTCTACTAATGAAATACCTGAAGATTAACTTTAACGTTAATTTAGTTTTTATAAAAATATCTGTAGTTGTAATGATTAAGTTGGAAATTACGAAAAAACCTATAATTAGATCTTTGAAACAATTGCTGCATTTATCTTGCACAAAAACAAAATTTTATCGGTTCTACTCAATGAAAAAGTTTCAAGTTGAGTAGATAAATCCATTTTTGGTCTCTTAAAAGTGATGAAGAACGAATAAGAATGTATGAAAGACGAGACAGAGATTGCATGAACACCTATACAGTAGTACTTGTCTTGGCGATATAAGAGGATTGCCTCCAGTTGAGAAGATAAATCTATCAAGAGTCTCTTAAAAGTGATGAAGGGCGAATGAGGATGTATGAAAGACGTGACAGAGATTGCATGAACACCTATACAGTAGTACTTGTCTTGGAGATATAAGAGGATTGCCTCCAGTTGAGAAGATAAATCTATCAAGAGTCTCTTAAAAGTGATGAAGGGCGAATGAGGATGTATGAAAGGCCAGACAGAGATTGCATGAACACCAATACAGTAATACATGTCTTGGCGATATAAGAGGATTGCCTCCAGTTGAGAAGATAAATCTATCAAGAGTCTCTTAAAAGTGATGAAGGGCGAATAAGAATGTATGAAAGGCGAGACAGGGATTGCATGAACACCAATACAGTAATACATGTCTTGGCGATATAAGAGGATTGCCTCCAGTTGAGAAGATAAATCTATCAAGAGTCTCTTAAAAGTGATGAAGGGCGAATAAGAATGTATGAAAGGCGAGACAGGGATTGCATGAACACCAATGCAGTAATACATGTCTTGGCGATACAAGAGGATTGCCTCCAGTTGAGAAGATAAATCTATCAAGAGTCTCTTAAAAGTGATAAAGGACGAATAAGGATGTATGAAAGACGAGACAGGGATTGCATGAACACCAATACAGTAGTACATGTCTTGGCGATATAAGAGGATTGCCTCCAGTTGAGAAGATAAATCTATCAAGAGTCTCTTAAATCAGAAACAAGGATATGTGAAGAATGTTGCAGACAATGACGTCAGAAAAACCAATAAAACTGTGTAGGTCTTTTACTACTGCCATACTTTGCACATATGACTCCAGATGAGAAAATTAATTTATCAAGGGCCTTCTCAATTAGATTCAGAAGAAACAATATTAAGTGGAGGACCATTATGATGGGTAGGTTTTGCAGGGGCTATACGACCCTGCATATCTGCCATCAGTTGAGAAAATAATTCCAAAAGGAATGAAATAATAATAATTTTTAAGGAGAAATAATTCCTCCAAAATAAAACAAGGGTTTATGAAGGACTTTCAAGAGTGCGGTAACACAAAAATATTATTGTATTGACTAGAGGACACTGCACTTATTGCTCCTTATTGTTTAGAAGATACATCCATTGAAAGTTTCGTAAATCAGATTCAAAAAGAACAAGATCGTGTGAAAGTCACTGTCATCAGGAACACCAGGACGATAGTAAGTCTGGCAAGACAGGAGAACGTACTTCCATCAAAAATCCCCAAAATAGCTAAACAAACTGAAGAGCATCATACATTTTTATTCTTCAACTAGCTTATACTAAACATTATCATTTATAAAAGATAATATAAATCCTCCAACATTTATTATTAGCCTGAAATTAATTTATAGAAATCCTTTACCAGTACAATTAGGAGGAAAGTGCTAATAAGACTAGTAAGTCTAATAAGGCAGATTAGACCGTGTCATGACGTTTTTAGGCGTCAAACATTCGCTCATATTGCAGCGAGCTTCTTCAGGGCTAATCAAAAATAGCTATCTAGCAATAAATAGGAGACTACAATTCAGTATCTCTCCGATAAATTTAGAAATTTCTGAGAAACAACATTAGAGAAGGTAGCACTGTTTGGACTGACGACCCATTATTACCAGTGCAGCGACTCGCTGTGGAAATTAGAAGTTCCCAACGAGCGGCCTTAGGGAGTGTTGCACTGTATGGTCTGACGACCCAGTATAACCAGTACAGGGATGGATTCGCTGTGGAATGCAGAAGTTCCAAACGAGCGGCCATTAGGGAGTGTTGCACTGTTTGGTCAGACGACCCAGTATAACCAGTGCAGGGATGGATTCGCTGTGGAATTTAGAAGTTCCCAATGAGCAGCCATTAGGGAGTATTGCACTGTTTGGTCTAACGACCCAGTATAACCAGTACAGGGATGGATTCGCTGTGGAATTCAGAAGTTCCAAACGAGCGGCCATTAGGGAGAGTTGCACTGTTTGGTCTGAAGACCCAGTATAACCTGTGCAGGGATGGATTCGCTGTGGAATGCAGAAGTTCCAAACGAGCGGCCATTAGGGAGAGTTGCACTGTTTGGTCTGAAGACCCAGTATAACCATTGCGGAGACTCGCTGTGGAATTTAGAATTTCCTGACAAGCAGCCATTAGGGAGTGTTGCACTGTTTGGTCTGACGACCCAGTATAACCAGTGCAGGGATGGATTTGCTGTGGAAAATAGAAGTTCCAAACGAGCGGCCATTAGGGAGCGTTGAGCTGTTTGGTCTAACGACCCAGTATAACCAGTGCAGGGATGGATTCGCTGTGGAAATTAGAAGTTCCAAACGAGCGGCCATTAGGGACTGTTGCACTGTTTGGTCTTACGACCCAGTATAACCAGTGCAGTGATTCACAGTGGAATTTAGGAGTTCCTAACGAGCAGTCATAAGGAAGAGTTGCCCTGTTTGGTCTGACGACTCTAATTGCTCCTATTTTGTGCAGTTAGATACGGATAATGAAAGGGGGAGCTTATAGCCTGCCTTTTTTTTTGTGTGTGTTTACATGACTTGAGCGCAATTGTTCAAGAGTAGAAATATGCGGCAATACTACACCTGAAGGAAACAAGTAGTAGTTTTATTATTTTAATATTTCAACAATATCGATCAATTTTTATTAGTGATATAATATAATAAGTGCAGTGGATGAATTTAATGCTGTAAAATTGTTCATTTATTTCATTATAAATTGAAAAATATATTTGTAATTTAAGAGTATTCTTAAATAGGTAAGATAAGTTATTAGGAATTATACTCTAGTTTAATCGATATCTTTCTAAAAGTAATATTTATTAAAATTATGAGGTTCATTCCACAATTATTGTTATGTTTTATGTTCATAGTAAAGTATATTTCTTAAACATACCTTATTACTGCAGTAAGGTAATACTAATATACGTTAATTTAAGTGTATATTCTAGCTTAAAATTACTACTCTAAGAATTCGAAATAATTACTTTTTTTTACAATGAAATAATAAACTAATTAATTTACTAAAACAATTAAGTTAAGTTATCTATATTTATTTGTCTGGGGCTATTTTATTTTTATTGGTGCATTTAAATGTAATGGAAAATTATGGATTTCCATGCGTAGATAATGTGTACTAAATTACCCGTCTATGCCAGATTCAATAGGTAGAGGCATATTCATACCATTCTTAAAAATAACTAAATCAAATGGGGTCACTCCTGAATTATCTTGTATGAATCTATTTGCCCCATATTTGATCAGCTCCTCCACTACAGCAAAGTTTCCGTCGATTATTACTGCAGAATGCAGTGGCGTCATACCACCATTGCACTGCTGGTTGGGGTCCAAGCCGAGCGCCAGGAGCTTCTTCACCGCCTCCAATCTCTTCCAGTTGGCCGCTATGTGCAACGCAGTCCTGCCGAAGTCGTCAACGTGTTTATAATCCGCCCCGGCTTCCAACAACATGTCCATTATTTTTGTAGAGCCCGACATTGAAGCAAACATGAAAGCTGTTGCGCCGTTTTCCCCTACTACATTTACGTCAACCTTATATTTTAAGATATTTTCGACACATTCCTCTGCTTCAACACGTGCTGCATCGAGTAGTAGAGAAGATCTTTTGTTCTTATCTATGAAGCTTCGAGAGATATTATTGCAAATCATTTTCAGGAAATTCATTTCATGTTCGCAATCCTCAATTTTCTCTGACATGTTCCTACTCACCAAGTTTTTTTTCTTACTTTTACGTTTTTTAAATAAACAATCGGATGAAAATTCATTGTCGGAATCGCTAGATGAAGATATATTATTTGCCTTCTTATATACTTCTTCCCATTTTGATGGTTTCTGCATTCCATCCACTGGCTTAGAACGAATATCGCTTTTATTAAAGCTGTCAATATCTTTATCTGACAATTGAGCCTTTGAGCTTAACGTGTTTGATTTCTTTTCAGAGTCATTTACTGAACCATTCTTCATCTTTGATGCACCATGGTCATTCGCGGCCGTTTTCCTCTCCTGACTGTCTCTGGACAGCTTGGATGCTACTGAAGCACTAGTGATCATCTTGATGATATCAGTGCTACCAGATGACGCAGCGGCGTGCCAGATGTTGCTGCCATCGTCGGCCTCGGTGTTGGGGTCGGCTCCCACTTCAAGAAGACACTCCACACCCTCCTTGTTCCCCGAGAGGACTGCGGAGTAGAGCGGGGTCTGTCCACGTGCGTTCCTCTCTTCCAATCCCTCCGTACCCAAAGTTAAAAAAGCCCTTATGACGTCAGTGTCCCCTGCCCTAGCTGCTACATGAAGAGGAGTATTTCCATCCCTGTCTTTCTGACGATGTAATCCCAAACCTAGGCAACAAATTTAAATGACGTCAATGAATATTGCTAAGATATTATTCTATAAAAGCACTGACTTATTATATACAAGCTTCAATGCCCGGTCTTGCACGGGTTTATGTATAAAAATGTACTAAACTAAAAAGTAATTGCTCGTTCAAGTAATATTAGTAATTATTTTTAAGAGTAATCTCATTTCCATGGACTGCACATAAGCAAGACAAACCAATAACTAATGGGAAAAGTGGATGATTAATTATAGTACATTTACAAGTAAGAAAAATGTAAGAAAAGAAAGATATTTAGTAAAATAATTTTGAAGTTCTGTAATTGTAAAATGGAGCACAAAGTGAAATTACAGATCTCAGAACGAAAATCAAATATGCGTCGGTCATATGTGAGACAAAAAAAAAAAAAAAAACTTCCTCATAATAATTATATTCTCATATGTATGTAATAATTATAAATATTCTTCCACATTTCTATCTATATATTTTTAGTAATTTATAGTTTTCCCAATCAAGCTATGAATATATAGACTTCATTGGTATTGTTTAACACTAGGGAAGTAGTTGGCGTGAGGACCAGACCTGTACAGGAAGGGACCAATTGCAGGATGACATCTGTTTCCTTTAGCCTAAGAAGAGAAGTCCGGTTACTCGGAAATCCCAATAGAACCTTCTAGGCATACCTCGCCACTTACACGAAGTTATAAAAGAAGCTTGCCAGCGGCCCTTCGGGTCAGTGATAAGTTAGTCTCAGTGATAAACTTTATATATATATACCCCAATACATCTATAGAATATTTAAATTCATATGCTACATTCTTTAAGGGTTTAAATGAATACTAATCCGAAAGATGGACATAAATGAGAGTAAATGACTAATTTGCTTCAAAGTAGCTAGAGAAAGCAATGTTTAAAACTCCCCAATATCCCTGGCCGTGCGGATGTAAAGCTAGTTAAATACTTAAATATACCATTTAATTAACGATGATTCGTAAATTATTTCTAAACACATTTATAAGAAAAAAATTTTTCGACTTTTAAGTTCAATAAAAATTTGTTACAACATTAATAATAATGAAATAATGACGATCACCCAACTGTTTGAGATAGAAAACTTTATAGCGAATTATTTTGTTATATATTAAAAGTAAGGAGTCTTTTAAACCTTTCAAGTCATTGTTATATTTTTTTTTAAATGTGTTTTTTAATTTGGCCTCTCTCTAACCTCCCACTCTCCTTTCAAAAAAGCCTTCTCAAATAATTTCAACTGTTATTATCAAAATGATCCTTGGTCAGTAATACTGACGCCCCTTCAGGAGCTTAAAAATATTTGTAAAAAAAAACAAAAAAAAAAAACAGCATTTACAAAATTTAAAAATAAAAATAGGAACCTTCCATTACCAAGGTAATATCAAAACTGAGTCCCACTTACTTAATTTTATAATAAGCTAAATAACTAACAAAAGAGCAAATGAAAATATCAGTTACATGGTACTGATTACACCTAGCATCGGCATTAACGACTCCTATTTGATATGCCATGAGGATTATGGCCTAGATTATATTAATTATATATAAATATAACTTATTAAAAAGGAAGAAAAATCTCAGAAGGATAGGATACCTAAGGTTTTCAGAATTATCTATCTGTATAGTGTTATTATTGACTCAATGATCAATACTGTCATATATTTTATATCAAGTTTATTCCTTACAGTTTTCAATGCTTTAATTATATAAAATTTTCCTTTTCAAGATCAAGTGCGTGATTGTTCCTAAATGCATGATATATCAGTGGCCAATTTCTATACATTACTGGTAGTATTCAAACGGATCCTAATTCAGCATTAAAACTGGTCACTAAAACAATTTTTTTTATAATTATTCATCTAGCGGTCTCAAAGGTTATTAAATTAAATTGTCAGTGAATTCATAATTTAAGGGAGGGATTTACTTCAAACCCGAAATTTGATTAGGAGGATTTAAACGATTTACCCAAAATTATACCTCATTAAGTGGAACCAAACTTGTGACAAAGAGTATTAAAATATTAATTAATTCTTTAAAAAATAAGCGAAATGGCTTCAATAGCTGAAAATATAACGTATAACCAAATTAGTAATTAATTAATCATTCCAGAGCAATAAATTAAATACTGAAGAATATAATTAATCAGGTAATATATATATATATATATATTGATAACCCAATAGTGATTGGGTTGGTCCTCGTCATCTTAAATTAGGTATACGTATTGTTTTTTGTTGTTTTTTTTGGGGGGGGGGGGGGTTTCTCCCGTATGAAAACAAAATAATTGGCTCTGGTATTGGTATTACATGAAGATTTGTCAGAGTTTAAATTCTTCACCTGTCCAAAATTAATAAAATAACTAAAGAATAATGAAAACGAAATTTAAGCTTTATTTTGTAATTGATGAATTCATTTTTACTGAAATCACTCCAGGAAGACAGAGGTATGGAGAGAAATGAAAATTTAAAATACATAAAATATCATCATTATTGTCGTGAATAAAAAATACGACGTAGCCAGCGTGAAATTTAATTTAACACAATTATGTTCTATATATTTTTATTGCATATTTAGTAAGTTTTTTAGGTATTTAAATTTGTTTATTCATCACTAGATTTGGTTTTTCTAATTAATCAATATATATTAATTTGATTTATCTATCTATCGGACTCACTATTATAACCTAGAGTGCAACTATAACTAAATAAAGGAAGATTTGTTTGTTGCATTTGACAATATATAAAATTCCAACGGAATTATTTTCTAAACTGCTCTTCGGCTAAAGCTTATTGGAGTATATAACCCCTTAAATTAAAATAAGATACCGCTTTAATCAAATTTATTAGGAGAGCTTTCCTCTTTTAAAATATATAAAACTAATTCGGGATTTTAGCTTCTCCGCGTCAAATTGCTTGAAGGATCCGTTTTTTAGTGTAATGGACGAGGCAGGGTAAGTTTAATGAGAAAGATTAATTTAAAATAGCAATACTTTGGTAGTGTTCGCTTAGTATTCTTAAGAATTTTATATTTGACAAAATATTCTGGCATTTATTTCATGTAACATTTGTACCAAGGGTGCATAACAAGAAAGATATTTATATCACCACAGTGATAATCATCTTCACCATTATATTCGGTTATTATTATTATATTTGTCATTTACTCCTATTTATAATAATGATAGCTAATAAATCATGGTAAATTCCCTTCGTATGGGGTAGTTTTATATAGGTTATATAGATTATTATATAGATGGGTATCCACTATTTTAAAATTTCGTTACAATCTGTTCATTTGTGGTACAGATTTATGTTTACACATACACAAAGTCCTATTTCTTTACACGAATTACATTATTATTAGTGTCAAAACATATAAAAATATTGCTTTATACTTAGTTTTTTATATATAGATAGAAGATCAGAAAAGAAAAAATATATTGTAATAACAACTGTTATACATTTTTGAAAAATATTTCTTAAATTATTTCATTGTCATATTTTTATTTCTGCTACATTAAAAACAGCGCATTTTTAATTAAATTTGCAGCTAATTATTCGTGAGTATATTTCTTTTTCTTTTGATAACAAAAATATATGTGTAATAAAAAAAATTATAAATTCAGACAATCCAAATTTTCGCTTGACAAGATTGAATCTTATGTATCCCCGCAAGCCAAATCTTATAATAACATAGATTCATTTTGCTGCGACGATATTAGACGTTCACTTTGCGCATAGACAATTAAATTTATGGAAGTTGGTAGAATAAGGGCCTTTAACTGATAATATGAAACACTAATATTCTCATTACTGACAGATAATCTATTTTATTAGAGAATATCTATTAATTTAAGTATTCTAACCAACAATAATTAAACCTAAGTATATATCCGCTTACATTTTCTAAACACTATGAATTAAAACTATTACATTAGCTTTGGCGTTATTTTCTGGTAGCGCGGTGGGGGAGGGGGGTGCGGGGGTTGGCGGGAGTGGTGGGCCTGACTAGGGTTGGGGACGAGCCCCCCCNACTTCAAGGTATAAGTTCAAGGTATAGTTCAAGGTATAAGTTCAAGGTATAAGTTCAAGGTATAGGTTCAAGGTATAAGTTCAAGGTATAAGTTCAAGGTATAATTTCAAGGTATAAGTTCAAGGTATAACGACAGCTCTTAACTTACTGCAAAATATAATAATATTACTTCATTTTTTCACTAAAAGTATACTTCGTTCGTATATCTCTGGAAGTAAGCAATAAGTTGAGTCTCACTTTCGACTAAACAACGACATCTAAACCTTTGTCGAATAACTTCTAACATTTTTCTAAATGAGCAGAAAATTGATCTTCAATTTTACTTTTAGTAAAAAAGTGCTACGAATATCTGGCATTATTGGCTCTGTTATCAATGTATACTATTTCATTTCGACATTTGTTAAGCTACTAACAATGAAAAAAACACTAATAATACTTTTCGAAGATCTTAAGTTTTACCATTGTTTGTTTATTTCTAGCTAATAAAATATAAAATAGCCCATATCAAACAAAAGAACTAGATTATTTTCATTGGACTTGTAAGCACCATGGACGATTATATTTTTCTCTTTACATTCACCATATTTTTGACTTGTAGTTAAATTTAAAAGGATACTTTAAGAGAAAAAAACAAAATACTTATAAAAACAATATTTATTGCGCATATAAAATAATTATTCAAACATTTACACAATACATCTCACACTAAAATTCAAGGAATTAACAACAATAGATAATTAAGTCCGCAATAATAAAACAAATGTATATTAATACTTTGCTTCGTAAGCAATTTTATATTAATGAAATATTACAATTATATTTAAAACAACAAAAATGTTCTACATATTTCCTTTATGCAAGAATAAAATTAAACGATTAAAACATACATGCAACAATGAATCCAATCAATTCATTTCAATTATTCCAAACTCAAATTTTATTTGGAATATTGTATTGAAAAAACTACATTAAAACTAAAATTAATTAGATAATAATACTCTTATCTAAATAATATTAAATAACAATGAAATAATTCATTGTCAATTTGATATTTTTAATGTAAATATTCGTTACAATGATTTTTTCCTAAGTCAAAGTAATTGATCTTATTTTGGATATGCTCTAAAACTCATTCAGAAACCTCATAATAAATATTAGATGTGGCTAATATAGAGTTTTCAAAAGATCCACTCATACTTTATTTAACTGGATCATAACATTTCAAAATGTCACAATATCTGTTCTTTAAAAAGTCATTCGAATGCCAGCTTCTCTGTTTATTGGCACAAACTACTGAATATTTTCTACAAGCGTGGCAGATTCTTGGGCTGAAGGCTTGCTCCGTGTTTCATGAGTACCCAGCATGTATTTGTGTAGCCTTTGCTCAGTGCCAACTGGAGCGGCGTTCGGTTTGCCAAGTCACCGACATTCGGATGGGCCCCCAGTTCCAGGAGCTTCTTGACGGTCCGATGGTGATCGTGCCTGGCGGCCGCGTGCAGAGGAGACTCTCCGGTGACGGTGCAGGAGGAGTCAAATTTGCCCCCGCTCTCCGCCAGGATTCCCACCACTTCCGGCGATCCTCCTAGGGCGGCTAGCAGCATCGGGGTCACCATTTCCTTGTCCGGCAGGTTCACGTTCGAGCCGGCCTGGACGAGCTTCTCGACTGTGCCCACCGCCCCGGCCACTGACGCGTGGTGCAGGATCGTTCTCCCGTCCCCGTCGGTCGAGTGGACGTCAACATTTTTCTCCATGTGGGTCGCAAAGTACTCTCTCATGCAACTATAGATCCTTTCTCTCACAGCTCCTTTGTTCTTAGTGCGTCCCAATACGCGTTCCATGAGGCGTAATTTATTCCTCACAAATGAGTGTACCTCATCCATGACAGTTATGCAATCCATCTTTCTTTTCCTCTTACCATTCTCCATTACCGTAGACTGATTCCTCTGGTAGGCCCTACGCCGATTCTTGTTCTTCCTCTGACTGTTCAACGTGAAGTTTGCTTGAGATGTGGCACCCGGTTCACTTACTGGGCTCCCACTCCGAGTCAGGTCTAGGTAAATAGTGCTATCGTCACATTCGCTCTCTCTCCCAGTAGTCACATTTCCCTGCTGCGAACTCCCGTTAATTCGGTTGAGTAAATTTCGCATCCTTCTTCTTTCTCTCTCATTTTTAGATTTAGACAATATTTCATTGTTGTCTATGGTACTGTTTGTATTATCAATTTCTTTTTCATCCTTTCCTGGGCAAACATTAATTAGTTGTTCTTCTGCATTCTTTTTACTGATATCTTCCATGGAAATACAATGGCTATTTTCAAATTTACTTCCTTGCAATTCATCTGAATTTTTATTTTCACCATCTTTATTTTTAGTGGATTCAACAAAATCATTTTTGTTTAAAGATGGATGGAAGACATCATCTGCGAATGGATTAAACGTTTCTTCTGAAGGAGTCCTTTTCTCAGAAAATTCTTCGGGTTTTTCACTCTTACCAGAAAAATTTTTGGATAATTTTGAATTTCTCAGAGTTTCTTCTACATTGTCTTTAATTTGGTCATTATTTTTCGTGTGATTAAAGGAAGTGGGGCCAGTTTGCTCAACAATAGTATTTTCATTTTCTAATTTATTTTGATCTGTTGTATCTCTTGCAAAAACAGTTTCAAACTCACCTCTTTTTGAATTAATGAAATCTGTGGCTTCAGCTTTGTCAGTAGCGTTTCTCTTAGGGGCGACCTTAGTCGACTCTGTCAAAAGCCTAATTATATTTTTCTCCCCCGCCAAAGCGGCAGCGTGCCAGATGGTGGTGCCATCTTCCGGCGTTACGGTGAGATCCGCTCCGGCTTCCAGCAGGCGCTTCACGGCCTCGTCGTTCCCCGAGATAACAGCGAGGTAGAGAGGGGACTGTCCAAGCGCGTTCCTCTCTTCCAGGTCCTCCGAGCCTCCCTCTAACAATTCCCTAATGAGGTCAGCGTTCCCCGTAAGAGCTGCCGTGTGGAGTGGGGTGTTTCCGTCGTCGTTTTTCGTAAGGAGTCTTCCAAAACCTGGCCAACAAACTATCTGTCAAATGGAGTCAGCTATTCCTTGTAATTATGTACATTCGCAGGGTCGAAATCGTCAACACGACGGGACAAAGGGAGCACTTTGTCACCTCGTGGTGGTATACTTGACCCCGGTTCAAGGTATAAGTTCAAGGTATAAGTTCAAGTTCAAGGTATAGGTTCAAGGTATAAGTTCAAGGTATATGTTCAAGTTCAAGATATAAGTTCAAGGTATAGTTCAAGGTATAAGTTCAAGGTATAAGTTCAAGGTATAGGTTCAAGGTATAAGTTCAAGGTATAAGTTCAAGGTATAATTTCAAGGTATAAGTTCAAGGTATAACGACAGCTCTTAACTTACTGCAAAATATAATAATATTACTTCATTTTTTCACTAAAAGTATACTTCGTTCGTATATCTCTGGAAGTAAGCAATAAGTTGAGTCTCACTTTCGACTAAACAACGACATCTAAACCTTTGTCGAATAACTTCTAACATTTTTCTAAATGAGCAGAAAATTGATCTTCAATTTTACTTTTAGTAAAAAAGTGCTACGAATATCTGGCATTATTGGCTCTCCACTACA